>JAGKTI010007798.1:0-35636 GCA_018397915.1 Birgus latro | reverse complement strand
TGAGATGCAGTTTGGGTTTATGCCAGGCAGGGGGACCACTGATGCCATATTCATTGTTCGACAGCTTCAGGAAAAATATATTGGCAAGAAAAGGGAATTGTATTTTGTTATTGTTGATTTGGAAAAGGCATTTGACAGAGTCCCTAGAGAGGTGGTGAATTGGGCAATGAGAAAGCTGGGGTTGGAAGAGTGGCTGGTTAGGGTGGTTATGGCCATGTATGTGGGTGCTCGCACCCAGGTAAGAGTGAATGGAGTTTTGAGTGATGAGTTTCCCGTGAATGTTGGTGTGCATCACGGGTCAGTTATGAGTCCCTTGTTGTTTATCATGGTGCTTGAAGCCCTCTCACGTGACTTAAGAGCTGGACTCCCATGGGAGATGTTGTATGCTGATGATTTGGTGTTGATTGCTGAGAATGAAGGGGAGGCTGAGGAAAGATTTAAGAAGTGGAGAGATGGTATGGGGTACAAGGGCTTAAGGGTAAATGCAGATAAAACAAAAGTGATGATATCTAGGGTTGGTGGCGGTACAATCAGAGGAGAGGGAGAGTGGCCATGTGCAGTTTGCCACATGGGTGTGGGAAGTAATTCCATCTTGTGCAGTGTTTGTGATAGATGGGTGCACAAGAGATGTAGTGGTATTAGAGGTAGACTGCGAGATAATGCTGATTTCATGTGTGCGGTGTGTCGGGGAGAGCAGGTGGAGATTGTTAGGCGTGAGAGGGTTGAACTTGCAGGTGACTCTCTTGAGTGTGTGGAGGAGTTTTGTTATCTGGGAGACATGTTATGTGCCGGAGGTGGGGCTGGAGTTAGCTCGGTTGCTAGAGTGAGAAGTGGTTGGAAGAAGTTCAGGGAGCTGTTGCCTCTCCTGACATTGAGAGGACTCTCCTTACGTGCTATGGGGGCTTTGTATGCAGCATGTGTTTGGAGTGTGATGCTGTATGGTAGTGAGACCTGGGCAGTAAAGGAAGAGGATATTCGCAGGTTCAAGCATACAGAAATGACAATGATTAGGTGGATGTGCAGTGCGTCCCTGTGTGCAAGGCCTTGGGGGGCTGGGTTTACAATAGAAGAGTTGAGAGGTAGGATGGGACTGGAGTGTATTGGTGTTGTGATGAGGAGAGGTAGGCTGAGGTGGTTTGGACTTGTGGAGAGGATGGGGGATGATAATTGGGTACAGAGGGTGAGAAGTGTTAATATTGGGGGAGGGGTTGGGAGGGGTAGACCGAGAAAGACATGGGACGAGGTCATTAAATGTGACTTAAGGGTTAAAGGACTGAATAGGGAGGCTGCCAGAGATCGAGCAGCGTGGAGAGCCGCCATTAGGTGACCAAGGCCGACACATGCAAGCATGTTGGAGCCTTCAAAAACGAAAACGAAAACGATGTTTACTCAGCGTGACTGGTTTCAAAGATGAAGCATACTGGAATTGGTCGAGCGTTATTCTGCCATTGATGTTGGAGATGACATTGAGACCAACGTATTTGAAGGCTTTTGATTCTGAACTGCCGATGAGGAACATTTGACTCAAGCGGTTTATCACTTGCTGTTGAAACTCATGTGTACCAGCCCAAAGGAAGTCGTCGACGTAGATGCATACAATGCCTTCGACTTTGATACTGTTGTTCCAAGAGAACAGCGCTGAATCCAGTGATGACACTTTAGCTCCGAGACTCAACAATTGATCTTTTACGCGCAGATACCAATGCCTAGCAGCATCACAAGGGCGGTAAACAGTTGTCTTTAGTCTTCATAACTTATCATTTGCATATTCAGGCAGAGGATGTAAATGAACAACTCTCTCAATGTCGTTACCTTGCAAGTAGGCAGCTTTCACGTCCATAGTGTGGCAATCCCACTGGTTGGTGGAGGCCAAAGAAAATGCCAAACCCACTGCTTCTTTTGAACAAGTAGGCGAGTCTTTTCGGAGATCCACTGTGTCTTCCTCAAATCCTCTGGCGACTAAGCGGGCCTTAACAATAGGCTTCCCATTTTTCAGTTTTTCCATCACAACCCATCAAACCATTATGGCACTTTGCCCAACATCATCTACTTCCTCATACACATCATTATTCTGCCAGTTTGTAATTTCATTTTCCTTAGCGCATAATACGGCCTCAGAGTTGAAAAGAACAAACATTTCTGCGTCATCATCAACCACTTTCCATTTGCTAAGATCCTTCTGCAAATCTATCCAATCAATGTTGCCGTCAGAGTCCCTCTTCACATTATAGCAGTGTTTGTACTTTCCAGTGGCTTTACCTGCCCGACTCATAAACCTTCCAGACACCAACTCCTCCACTTTCTGAATGTATTCCCTTTATATGTTGACCAACAGAAACTTTGGGAGGCTGATTAATCGGAATAGAGACTGTGGGAGGCTGATTAATTGGAATAGAAACTGTGGGAGGCTCATCAACTGGAACCACACCATCTTCCAGCTCGTCATTTGGTGGATAGTCATTCAACACTTGCGAAGGATCGTCATTAGGCTTCTCCTGGACAACATTGTTCTTCTCATCACTGCTGACACCACTTTCAACTGTAGTATCTTGCTCTGACGTGCGCGCTAGACGACACACATGCAGTCGCACGTAGACACCGCCGTGTCTCACCAGAATTTGTTTCCCATCTCTGCCTATTACAATTCCGGGACTGTGCCACTCATGACTGTCCTTTCTTTTTTAGAAGACTTCATCTCCATTTCGGATGTTGTTTAAGTCACTCGAACGTACGTTGTGTCACAGAGCCCTAGCCAAACGTTCATCTGATTCGGTCTTTATAAACTCTTGTCTAGCTGAATGAAGAGCGTTCAAGTTGTCTCACATTTTCGATGGTGATGAAGGTTCCAAGGCTGGAGGATCATTTGCGTACACATTAGGCAGGCCAGGGTTTTGACCAAAAACAAGTTGGTTAGGAGAAAAGCCTGCATTTTTGGTGAGATCATTTCTTGCCAATACTTCCCATGCCAAGGCCACATCCAATTCACACTGGCTATCAGCCATTATCTTCCTAACAATGTCACCAATGACTACATTTTGACGCTCACAGATTCCGTTCCTCCAAGGACTCTGCAGATGTTGTCATGATCTTGATATTGAAGTCCTCTCCCAATGGTCGCATTTCTGCATTGTTGAATTCACAGTCTTTGTCTAAGAATTTTTCTAGGTGCGCCAAACACAACGATCCAGCTCCAAAACATTCCTTTGATAAGGGTGGGCGCACACTTATCCCCGATTACTATCGCATTACAATACCTGGTAGCCAAATCAACAAGGACTAAGAAATAATGCCTTCCCCTAGCTTTCAAATCCATGGCTATGGCTTCGTTAAACTTAGATGCCATGGGGAAACTGAGTATGTGTCGGGGCTTGGTTTTCTTAAATCTGCAACAGACTGTACAAGCATCAGATACAGCCTTGATAGCCTGCTCCAGTTCTGAACTTTTAATTGCTGCATCTGTGATCAGTTTAATTAATTTCACCGATGTTGGGTGTCCAAATTGCCTGTGAAGCTTCAAAGCGGTTTTTTCTACATCACCCCCAAGAGATGCCAGCATGATTGTTTCACAAAAGTCACGACCTAGTCATAAAGAAATTGGAAGCAAGTAATGGCCTGAAGATGAGGACTTCAAATCAATGATAGTTCCACAAATTTTGACCAGGTCACTTCCAAAGTTAATCAACATTTTTGCTTTTTTCATGGAATGTCTACTCAACAGCAAGGGAATATTGCAGTTCACAACATTAGTCACGATGGCTGCACGCATATTTCCAATGTAGCAGGGCAGAGTAACACGTTTGAGGGAAGAAACTGTGACACCATCAGCAAAAGTAAACGTTGAGGATGACGCTTCTTCTCTAATAGCTTCACGTTCGTAACCAGTGAGCTCACTTAGATAGCAATTGATCCATTCAACTCCACATACAGTTGTAGAACACCCTGTGTTTAGAAAAGCACATCCCTTAGATTCTTCTACTAGAGTCTGTAACTTACCTCTCCTATCAGCATCATCCGCATAGCCCGTAAATAGCGACAGATGCACTGTTTCAGAATTTTCTTCTCGACTGCCGTCGTTTTCATCTACATTCGGACAGTCACGTGCCCAGTGAAATCTAGAATCACATACAAAACACCTCGATACCTTTCCGTCAGACCCAAGTGGGTTCTGTCTCCTGCCGGTGGATGAGCATTGGGGAATTCTAGCAGATACGGTTGAACATCGGCCACCACCACAACGTCGATCACTACTGCACCACCCGCAACATTCTCCGTCCTCGTCGAGTACCTCTAGCATAAAACGTTTCCTCACCCTCAACTTTGTCACTCCAAAATACTGGTTCACCATTCACCTCCCGGGCGGACACCGATGCATTGTTCTGCCTGCCAAGTTCACCAGAAAAAATACGATTCAGGGCAGATTTCATGTTTTCGTATGTCACCTCAGTTATCGCGGACATCACTAGTTGTTGCTCACTGTCTGAAAGTTTGCATGCAGCTAAGAGCATAAAAGCCATCATAGAATTTGGCAGTGCCATGTCCTGCTTTGTAAATTTGAAATAAACATGCTCAAATTCTGTCACAAACTCATGAACATTCATATCACCGGCTCTTCTGAAGTTGTACAACTCATAAAACACTGCAAACTGTCGACGTCCTTTGTCCACGAGAAATAAACCGTCTAATTTTTTCAGCAAGGTCTGAACACCATCCTTCTGTTTCAGAACATCCGCATCAACCTCCGAAGACGCCACCCTCGCTCTTCCAGACAATGACAGGTGAATAGCTAAGGCTTGTTTTTCTTTAGCCAAGTCCGCCAGTTCGCACCAAATGTCGATGTCTTTTTTCCAGCTCTCATAAACAGAATAATTTTCAAGTTTTGTACGCCACTTGGTCAAACACGACGCCGTTTTTCGAACTACGCTCTGCTACCAGTTTCAGACTAAGCAAACCACACTAACCAGCTTCACAACGTGAACTGCCCAAGGTCCCCGGTTGCATACCGCAGGAACCTTCCAGTGACGTCATCACTCATGACTTAGCAGGTGTGTGGGTGTGCACACACAAAAACAGCAATATGCACTAACACTGATGGTTCCATTGTATTTTTTCCATTATTACTGATGACCATTGGTAATGCAATCTCCCCCCCCGCCCCATGTGCCGAAAGTAATTCCCAGTGAAATTTGCATGATGCTGGGGGGTTATTTTTCACAGGTTGATTAGGTTAGAAGTTTTTGCATGGTTGGTATTGGGGGCTTTCAAGGTTAGGCTTAATGGCAGTCTTAGGCGGTTAAACTTGTGGGGGATCTTGGAGGGACAAAACCTCTCAGTTCGGGAGAAATTGCAAATACATTATCATGAAGGATAGTGAAGATAAACCCACTGTCTGCCTCAGTGTAGGAGGCAACGATATTGGTAGGCGTAGGAGCGAGGTTGGAGAAGGTTAGGGAGACAGGAGGGACCCCTGTAATACTCGGTGTTCTGCCAAGGAGGGGGGTCGGGAGGGAATGGTTGAGCAGGGTGATAGGTTTTCAGTTGCCACCTTGAAAGGTTAATGCAATACTGTTCATAGACAGCTGGGACTGGTTTTATGGACAGAATGCCATGTATAGTTGGGATGGAACTCATCTTAGTAGGCAGGGAGTTACTGTTCTACATGGAATAATAAATTGGGAGTTAGTTTTTTTTTTTTTTTTTTTTTTTTTTTTTTTTTTTTTTTTTTTTTTTTGAGGTTGAGTTAGATGTACAGAAAGTTGTAACAACTCCATTCAGAAATCGTTATCATCAGGTTTGGATAGATGCATCGAGACTTGCAAAAATAAGAACAGTTTAATCATTAATGTAAATACATCCACTCAGGGATCTCGAAATGAGCAGGCAGTGGTAAAGGACAGAACAAACGATGATAAAGGAGCGATAAATGATAATACAAAAAATTGTTATATTAGTAAAGAGTTTGTCAATTATTAACAAAAACAAAAAAAGTAAATCCCAAACTAGAGGTATAACTACTTGTAATAATCTGAAAGTGTACTATACAAACAGCAGGAGTTTACAATAAAAAGGATGAACTGAGGGCTTTAATTTGTTCACAGAAAATAAACATTGCTGTTATTAGTGAAACTTGGATGAATATAGACATGCAAGAATTTTTAGCAGAGTATCAGATAATGGGCAATAATATTTTTGTGTCAAACCGTCTGGGAAGAAAAGGGGACAGGGTAGCTATTTTTGTAAAGGATTCGTTAAACAGTTACAATAACGCTGACATTAAAGTAAATCAGGACATGGAAAGTGTATGGGTTGAAATTAGTAAAAACAGTGAGAAAATAGTCTTAGGAGCTATTTACAGTCTCCAAAATTAAATGGAGCAGATAGTAAATGCCTTCGGGAGGAAATTAGGAAAGCATCTCAGTCCAGCTTAGCAGTAATTGTAGATCTGAACCTGCCAAGGATAGATTGGTAAAATCAAACAGGGGATGCAGAGTCAAGAGGAATTTCTAGAGGTAGTGCAGGATAATTTCTTTTATCAGTATATCAGGGAGCCCACCAGAGATAATAATATACTAGAATTGGTTTTATCCAATGAAGAAAACATCATAAGCGATATAAAAGTTGCTGGATTACTTGGTAATAGCAGTCATGAAGAAATTAAGTTCAAATTTATCCGAGATGTCTGTTCTACTGAAAACCCCTCGACCATTCCTGATTTTCGTCTCGGGGATTTTGATGGATTAAGCTTATTTTAGAACCATATTTTATGGGGAGACTAGCTACTTTAGGGAAAGTCAGGTCAGTGGGGAACCCCAGGTCATAGGTGAGGGACAGGAAATGGGTGAGAATGTGTGCCAGGTCACTGGGGAAGCTCAGGTCATAGGTGAGAGACAGGATATAGGTGGGAGTGTAGTTCAGGTGATGGAGATTGCCACTGGTCTGGTACCAAGCAGGCACTTGGCCAGTGAGAAATATGAGTTAGTACAGTTGACCCTTGAATCAATGGATTAATGGGGGGGATGAGTGTCCGTTCCTTAAAAAAGTCCGCTGCTTGAAAATGAAGGGAAAAATAGCCCAAAACTTGAAAAATAGCAAAAGAAATGCGATGGTATCGAAGATGAGGTGCAATGATGCTATCGCGGACTAGTTTTCCTCACAATACCCTGTTTCCTATGGACCCATTATATTACGACTTGCTTCATGGTGTACTGTGCAGTACAGTACAGTACTGTTACAGTTATTTTTTATGTTCAACTACAGTATCATTTATATTTGTACCTGTAAAGAGAGATACTGTATGGACACCCCACCCTCGGCTATCACTCCTAATTGGTGCCCCCATGGCTACGCTATACCCAAAAACATGATAGCCAAAGTGAAGAACTTATGGTAATAATTCTAATTGGTGCCATGACCTCAATATTTACCCCTAAGATACCTGTTTTGTACCACATAATAACATATTATAGTAAAAAAATGAGAATACTGTACAGACTTTATTAGAACAGCTCCACTGTTTATAAATAAAGAAGGTGGTGGCAGCTTCAGCTGTGTACTGCAAGTGCTCCAACTGTGGACTTTTTTTCACTTCTATGAGGAGGTTGAACTTCACCAAATTCATTGTGTTAAGTAATGAAACATTTAAGAGTCTTTGGGTATACTGTAGTGACTAGTTTATACGTTTGTTTGTAAAACTTCCATGAAAGTGTTGGTGACGAAGCACCTATCTCTAAGCCAAGACGAAGCATAAGGCCCCCCCATCATCATCGTCACGTATATAAAAGTCGTTATTAATGTATTATAGTGGAGTTTTATTCACACTTGAGCATACAGACTATGAAATGAACTTCTTCAATCACTGCTTGAGTAGCATCCTCCGTCATCTTCAGTGTTTTGGTTGGTCAGCTGATGTGTCCACTTGGCCAAGCTTTTTTTTGCTCGATCCACAAGGCTGGTGCGTGATAGCAGGCATTTAGTGCGTGATAGGGGAATTTGGGTAGGTTTTTTATACATGTGTGATAACGGTAAAACACTATAGCAGAACCCCCGATAGCCGAGGGTTGGGTGTAATAAGAAATGAATAAGATGTATACTCATGATCACAAATTTCTGCCCAGGGGGACCCCTTTCCTACCCCTGAATACCCAGGGAAGAGGAGAGGGGGGATGAAACGAGCTCCACCCACCTCTACCCCAGCTCTCAACACTCCCCCATACCCCTACCATTCCCCACTCCACCCATCAGTCTTAACTGGCAGTTACATCTCAAGCTGATTTCATGCTTATTACTCTTGGTCCCACTGCTAATAACAAACACAGAGTAAAAGTACAGTATATAATATAACTATCAACACGCTGCAGCAAGAAATTAATGCATTATGACGACAGTAAAACAAAAACTTCAACAATGGCCACCTCAGGCCTCATGTGTTGGGTTCACTGCTTTGGAGACACACACACACACACACACACACACACACACACACATACACACACACACACATACACACACACACACACACACACACACACACACACACACACACACACACACACACACACACACACACACACACACACACACACACACACACACACACACACATACAGGTTTCAGCCATAAAATACAAGATACTGTATAGTGAAAAAAAAAGTCTCCATATGGTTGAATCATGGCGGAGAGAGATGGAAGATTGTTTACAACTGGCGATGGGGAATTTGAGGGTTTCTACGATGAGGATGTAAATAACGGAAGTGATAAGCTGAACCAAACAAGAATAGCAGGAGTAGAGAAAATGGTGGAGAGGAATGTCCAGGAGTTAAAAAAGGTATGGGAAGTAATTAGACAGTTTCAGGAATGGACCTTAGAGCAAGAGAGAGAGATCAAAGTCCTACAGAATAAACTGGAACAAGTTTGCATACATAGTGATGAACAAGAAAAAGAAGTCACGGAATTGAAGGTGAGTAACGAATCTGCTTCAGATGAAATAAAACAGCTGAAGAGGGAGAATAAGAGATTGGAAGAAGAAAGGGACAGAATGAAAAGTAAACTAGATGAGTACGAATCAAAATCGAGGATGCATGATGAGCATATTAAGGAAATCAAGGAGCAACATAAGGGGTGGAAGAAAATACAGGAGGAAGGAAATGTAAATTTGATGATCATAGAACAACAAAGCAAGGAAAAAGTGGAGGAGGAAGTGGTTAGGGTACAAAGAAGTAGAGAATCTTTGGTCAGGGATTTAGCAGACAAGAAAAAATGTGTGATAATTTCAGGAGTAAAAGAAAAACGTATGACAGTAAGATCTGAAAGAGAGAGAGAGAGAAGAACTGAGCAAGGCTAAAGAAATAATATAAGTAGTTATGGAGGGTAATAACGAAGCCCAAGAAGAGATTGAAGAAGTGTTTAGGTTAGGAAAGTACGAGGAAGGTGGGACAAGGCCATTGAAAGTAAAGTTTAAGTCCCAGGTTATGGTGAATGAAATCATAAATAGAACGTGGAAATTGTCAGATAAAGAGGGGTTTAAAAATGTTTGGATAAGGAGAGATGCCAATGAAGAAGAAAGAGCTAAATTAAAGGAGTTAGTAAAGGAAGCAAAGATAAAAAATGAACAGCGAATGGAGGAAGAGAAGACAGTGTTCTACTGGAGATTTATGGATCAGAAATTGAGAAAGTGGTACCAACGGTGGGAAGGAGAGAAGAGTACAGTAATCATTCTACTATCCGGACGACCACTATCCGGTTACATCACTATTCGGACATTGTGGGCTGATGGCTGAAACCCCCAAATTGCAAAAAAAAAAACTGAAAAAATCTGATTTTTTCCGACCGTGTCAGTTTGAATTTCCCGCGTGGGCCAACTAGCTCCCTTCCTGCCCTATCCCCCTCCTCCTAGTTCTGTCTCAACTCCCGTGAACAATGGACGGCTGTCCGATCATTTGCGGTATTTTCGTTCTTGTTTCAATAATCAAAAGTCACAGTGCTAAGGATTAAGTGTAGTTAAACACTGGATTACTGGACATGCTTCAAGAGCAATTATGACCACTGTAAAAACCTTAGAGGTGGGGGTAAACAAGGAGTAAACAACAATCATGGACATGTAAGTAAACATTGTCAACTACTAAATATTTTCCATAATCACTTCTAAATCCTCATTCTCTGGTTACATTTTATTTACTTCATGCTTTGTGTCCCATATTTGAGTGCACAGGCTGTGAAGGAGGTGATTTTCTCAGTGATTACCATATCTCTTACATACATTCACTATCTAGTCAACTGGTGAACATATTTGCCCAACTCACCTCTAAATCATAATTTTTCTGATTACATTTTATTTACTTCATGCTTTGTGTCCCATATTTGAGTGCATAGGCTGTGAAAAGGTGATTTTCTCAGTAATAATCATATCTCTTCATTATGTAGTTAGCTGGCGAACACCCCTGCCTTACTCACCTCAAAATCATCATTTTGGGGTTAAAATTCGATTTATTCATGGTTTGTGCCAATTATTTATGTGAATGGGGTCTTAAATAAGTTCTATGCATGTCCGGTAGGGAGGTAGGTAGGTGGTTTTCTGATTTAGGTTAGGTTAGGTTAGGGTCAAGAATGACCGGTGCTGTTGGTGAACAGTGAACACCTTTGCCATACCTAACTCTTTTTTCTGGTAACAATTTATTTATTTGATGCTTTGTATCCCATATTTTAGTGCATAAGATGTGAGAAATGATGATTCTCATAGTGATTGCCACATCCGATACTTACTTACACTAACCTGCCAACTCATGAACATTCCTGCCTTACTCACCTCAAATTCATCATTTTGGGGTTAAGATTCGATTAATTCATGCTTTGTGCCAATGATTTATGTGAATGGGGTCTTAAATAAGTGCTATGCATGTCCGTTAGGGAGGTAGGTTGGTGGTTTTCTGATTTAGGTTAGGTTAGGATAGAGTCAAGAATGACCGGTGCTGTTGGTGAACAGTGAACACCTTTGCCATACCTAACTCTTTTTTCTGGTAACAATTTATTTATTTGATGCTTTGTATCCCATATTTTAGTGCATAAGGTGAGAAGTGATGATTTTCATAGTGATTACCATGTCCGATACTTACTTGCACTAACCTGCCAACTCGAGAACACTCCTACCTTTCTCACCTCAAATTCATAATTTTGGGGTTAAAATTCGATTAAATCATGCTTTGTGCCAATTATTTATGTGAATAGGGTCTTAAATAAGTGCTATGCATGTCTGGTAGGGAGGTAGGTAGATGGTTTTCTGATTTAGGTTATGTTATGTTAGGGTCAAGAATGACCAGTGCTGTTGGTGAACAGTGAACACCTTTGCCATACCTAACTCTTTTTCTGGTAAAAATGTATTTATTTGATGCTTTGTATCCCATATTTTAGTGCATAAGATGTGAGAAATGATGATTTTCAGTGATTGCCATGTCTTATACTTATTTACACTAAGCTGCCAACTCATAAACATCTATGCCTTACTTACCTCAGAATCATCATTTTGGGGTTAAAATTCAATGGATTCATGCTTTGTGCCCATTATTTAATGCATATGGTGTGAGAAAGGGTGATTTTCATAGTGATTTCCATGTCTGATACTTATACTTACACTTGCTGGCAAGTTGTGAGCACCTATGCCTTACTTACCTCTAAATCATAATTTTATGGTTAAAATCCAGTTAATTCATGCTTTGTGTGCATTATTTATGTGAAAGGGGACTTAAATAAGTGCTATGCATGTCCGGTAGGGAGGTAGGTAGGTAGTTTTCTGATTTAAGTTAGGTTTGGTTAGGGTCATGAATGACCAGTGCTGGAGCTTCAGGGCCACTATCTGGACAAGACCACTGTCCGGTCATGCCTTTCACTCTGTTACGTCTGATAGTAGAGGGATTACTGTATAAAAAACGATGAAGAAAGTTTGAAAGTGGCGTACAGAAACATTGATGGACTAATATCGGCAAGGTTAGAAATCAATGATTTTTGGAGGGTACACGAACCTGATGTTATGTGCTTTGTAGATACTGAATTCGTTTCGTTTCGTTTCATTTTTGAAGACTGCAACATGCTTGCATGCGTCGGCCTTTTTGAATTGGAGCGTGTAGCATTTTTATGACCGGATGCCCTTCCTGATGTCTACCAATGACCCTTGGGTGGATTCGATCCTCCGACCCTACGGCCAGAGCCGAGCGCTCTAACCCACTGAGATATTGAAATTCATATGAGAGATGGGAAATACAAATTATGGAGAAGAGTCAGAAAAGAAAAAACAGGAGGAGGAGTGATGATAGCAGTGAAGGACAACATAAATGTAGATACTGTGGAAATGGCAAAGGGCAGGGCCGAAGCGATAAATATAAAATTAGAACCTGGGGAGAATGGTAAGAGAGATATGGCAGTGGTATATGTTCCCCCTAAGACGAGAGCATGGAATGACAATACCAGGAGATGTTGTCAGACATGGTTAGTTATCTACAGAAAGTGATTGAGAAAAACAACAATATAATCCTAATGTGTGACTTTAATTGTAAAGAGGAGAACTGGGAGGAATAGGACTCAGGAGGCAGCGAAGATTTGTGGGGCACTGAATTGTTAAATATAGCAAAGAATAATGTAATGACGCAGTGGGTCAAAGAAGAGACGTGATTCCGAGGTGATGACACTCCGACAAGACTAGATTTGCTACTATCCAAAGAACCTAATGTAATTGAATCTTTGAAAAATCTGTGTCTTATAGGAAAAAGTGATCATGTGGTCATTGAGTTCCAGATGATAATAGGGAACGTGATGCCAAGAGATGAGCTTTATAGGCGAGGAAGGTACAACTTTGGGAAAGCAAACTTTGCAAAATTGAGAAAATTTTTCGAAAATGGGGATTGGAGAAAATTCAGAGAGACAAAAGAGATACAGAGGAAGTGGGATATCTTTTTAGACCTCTATAATTTGGGAGTGGAAAAATATGTGCCAAGTGTAAGGGGGAAAGAAAACAGGAAAAAGGAGTGGTTTAATAGAAGGTGTATGACAGCAAAAAAAGAGAGGGACATTGCATGGAACAAATGGAGAAAGAGAGGTAATAACAGAACAAAGGAAGAATATAAATTACTAGAAATTAATATAGAAGAATACGTAGAGAGGAAGAAAGGAACTTTGAAAAAGGTATAATTGACAAATGTAAGGACGAACCCAAATTGTTTTCTAGATTTGTTAATGGCAAATTGAAGCAAAAGGAAGGAATCACCTGTATATTACAATTAGGTAAATACACACACAGACACGTATGTATGTAAGCGTACGCAAGCACCCTATGCGTGAGGCCTGGTATGGCTGTTGTCAATGTTTTTGTTTTACTGTCAGTGTTATAATGCATTAATTTCTTGCTGCAGTGTTTTATTTGTGTATTAGTAATGTGACTATGAGTGTAAAGTATGAGGTTAGCTTAAGATGTAACTGCCAGTTCAGAATGACGAGTAGGGGGTTGGGTGGGGTAGGAGTATGGGGAAGGGTTGGGAGCTGGGGTAAAGGCGGGAGGAGCTCGTTTCGTCACCCCCTTCCGTCTTCCCTTGGTATACAGGGGTACAAAGGAGGCACCCCTGAACAAAAATTACTGATCATGAGTGTACCTGTAATGAAATAAAAAAAATGACCGGTGTCCGGAGCGATTCTCTACCAGCAGATATTGTCTGTTGCTTCCAATATTCGTTGATTCGGGGTCTATAGAATCGAGGGTCGACTGTAAGTATACACAGAGTCCAAGATAGATATATCCCTTCAAAACCGTTAAGAACGAATTATTCAGAACCAAGATGGTTAAACAACGGCTTTAAATCTCTAATAAGCCAATGGAAAGGAATATATAGAAAAATAAAAAGTAGAGAGGAACACTTATATAACTGGTGTACGATTTTGAACAGGGAAGTATAAAGTATAGAAGGAGATATGGAAAGCAAAGCAATGTTATGAAATTAAGGTTGCCATGAATCGAATGAAATCCCCAAAGGTTTTTACCAAATGTGCCATACGAGAAATAAAGATAAGATTGAACCTCTCAGAACAGAATCGGGTAACATTACCAGTGGAGATAAAGAAATGTGCTCTATTCTACGTAATTATTTCATATCAGTATTTACCAAGAAAAACCTAGACCTGGTCTCTCAGGCAGCAAACATTTATGTTGACAATATGGACAGTATTCTTAGTAAAATAACCATTAATAAAGAGGACATATTGAAAAAAAGTAGTAAGTTAAAACCTCAAAAATTGCCAGGTCCAGATGATACATATGCAAAAATTATAACAAAAAAGAAGAGTTACATAAGTCACTTTCAATGGTATTTAATGATTCTTTAAATTTAGGATCAGTTCCAGAGGTGTGGAAGACTGCAAATGTAGTGCCCATTTTTAAAAAGAACGATAAAGCAGCTGCATCAAATTACCATCTGATAAGTTTAATGTCAGTAGTAGGAAGAATGCAAGAGTCAGTTTTGGCAAATCAAATTAGGGAACATTTAGAAATATTTAATCTTATAAATGAAAGTCGCGTGGATTCAGGCAAGAATGATTTTGTCAAATGAAAGTCAGCACGGATTCAGGCAAGGATGATTCTGCCTTACAATTTTGTTGTCATTCTTCTTGGAGGTCTGGGGTTTTCCCCATTTTAACTTTCTTCAGTAGTGGTAGATGGTGGCGACCATCATCCACTCACTTGATGTAGTGCTGCCTACTTCTTCCTTATCCTTTATCATTCTTTTTCCTGTGCCTGCCCTCCTCTCTTCCTATTTTTCCTATCTTTCCTGTCACTTCTTATTGCTTTTCTTTCCTTTACAGGTGGCTTTACATTGAGTGACAAGACAAATGGTTTCCTGTAAGCCAAGAAACCATTTACAATGCTGGGTGGTAACCATATAACCAAACCATACGTGCTCCCTACGTGTCAACAAGTGGGTTGGTGGAGGGTTAGTGCCCCTCCCTGTAAAACAAATAACTCAAAGTCAAATGGCCACCCCTTACGGGATTGTGGCGTCTGGCAATAGATAGATAGATAGATAGAACTTTCTTCATTGCTTCCACAACTTCCATCCTACTGATTTCCTCTCTTCACATATCCCTCCGTCTTCCAGCCACACCCCAGCAACTTACACTCACATTACGTTTATTCTCTATGTTCAACAATTCCTTAAAGTGTTTTGTCCATCTCTCCCTTCTCCACTAGTAATCTACCATTTTTATTTTTCACTCCCCAACTAACTTCTTTGGCACCCTGTCTCTCTTTACCTCTTTCCAGTATATTTTCGTAAATCCCCTTCACTTTACACTCAAATTCCTTCCAGATTTCTTATTCTCTCTCTTCTTACTCTCTCTTACTAATCTTTTCACCTCTTTCTTCCTCTCTACATATAACTCTCTCTTCCGTCACTCAACTTTTTCCACGCCCTGTTTCTCATCCCTTCACTAAATGCTTTCTTCTTTTGTGCCACAGCCTCTGTCACTTCTTCATTCCACCATGCTGTTCCCTGCATCCCCATTTGTCTTCTCTTAACCCCACACACCACCTCACATGCTGCACAGATTTCTTCTGTGAATATCTTGCACACACCTTCCACATCCCCCATCTGCTCCAATCAATATTTACCCAGTCGCTCCTCCACTTCTCTGTTATATTCTGCCTTTTTTCCATCCTCTTGTAACCTATCCACTCTCCTTGTATGAATTACTTCCTCCTGTTTTTCCCTGCTTCTATTTCTCCATTTCATTTGAACCTTGATTCTGAGTGGTGGTCAGATAGTCCACTTCCCCAACCTCTTGCATCCATTACACACCTTCTCATCCTGTCATCCACACACACACATAATCAGTCATTGCCACCCACCATTCATTCAGTTCAGTTCACCACCCACACTTCTCATTACTCGTTACATATACCTGTGGATCATTTTGTGCCTCAAGGGAGTATTGGCTATCACCAAGCCCCTCCCGGTACAAATGTCCACTAAAGCACTGCCGTTCTCATCCATCTCTGCAGGCACACCCCACTCCCCAATTTCTCCATCCACCTTCACAACTTACAAAACATATTGCCAGTATACTGTAGTCCTCCCTTACAGTTTGGGCTGCAGCTGTGTTTGTCTCAGGGTTAAGATGCAGCAATGGGAGGCAGAAACACACACCATCTGCTGCTGGCAAATAGTGAAAGTTTTGACTGCCAGACTGCTCATATTTCGAATTGCTGATGGTCAGATCGTCAGAAGAGTGCTGCACAATTTGTCTGTTCTTAATAACTGAAAGTGCAAATAATTGTTTTTTTTATGCACCTGTTATTGGTATCTCTGTGTAGTGATCCAGTCAAGGTGTTTTATTGCTGTGTGTGTGAAGTGGGTTTGTAGATGTCTATTCATTTTCACTGTTGAAGTGTCTGGAGGAGGGATGTTGTTGAAGAGTGGCTGGTAATGTTTGTATGTGGATGATTGTATTTGCACAGTTGGACTGCGTGGTTATGATGGCTGCTACATGTTGGCACAAGCAGCCGCATAGTCTTGTGTGTTTTGCATATTGAAACAATCCTTAACTCCTTCGCATCAGTTGACGTATTATTCTGTCACGATTTGGGGTTTGGAGCACCACTGGTTGACGGGATTAGCCGCAAGTGTCTTCCCGCCACCTTTTGAACCTGCGACCATTTGCTATGACAACCATAGGGTTGGTAGGTACCGTGGGTACCCCTCTGATGCTTGATTAAGTCTTTACACAGCACTGGTAGAGTGTTGAGTGATGTCTTCCTAATCCTCCGTGTCTGATTCTGTCCCCCTGTGCGCGGGCCGATTGCTTCATCAACCTCCATGAAAGTTCTGCCCTTACCACTGGGGAGAAAGGCTTAGTGATTGAGCAGGTGCGTGGGAAATTGTAAATAATAAACAGATGTGCACAAGTGTGTTTTTTTTTTTTATACATAAGTGAAATGTAAGATATTATAAGTTATATCTAGTAAGTGTTAAGAAATAAGTGTTTTATAATAAATTTTACAAGTGCGTTGCAGTAAGTGTTACCATTTATGGTTGTTTGTGAAACAGTGATTGGAAATACCTTGAGTAACTATATCTGGTATAGTGAAAGAAAACTAAAAGTGCTTGGGAGAGAAAGAACACAACCTGGTTGACTGTAACTAAATTTCTTTCTGTGTTACCTAGAAATTAATGGTGAATATGTGAGCATAAGCTTATTTGTGATGTGAAGTACAAAAAATGGAAGTTGTTTATAATATTAGTAATATTTTCATGTTGCCCCTGATTAGTACAAAGTAGTCACAATTTCTGTACAAGTAATTACCTCATACTCAACTATACTGCATGAAACAGCCAGAGCATTTACTTCTCAAAATCCAATTACTTGTAACTGTGATGTCAAGTGCAAATATAAGTGCCATAGTAGAGGGAAATTATTAAAATTGACACAAGTGAGTACAGAAAATCAAAGGGCTGTTCTTTTCCCACATGCCTACAGGGCATAGTGCCGCTGTGCAATGGGCGGAAAACCCTATAGGGAGCCACATGGACAGGGGCAGGGTGGTGACTCATCCTTATGACAGTGAGTAAGGAAAATTTGAAAGAATGAGAGGAAAATTATGAGAGGGCGAACAGTGTTACAATCACCACTCCGGTCAGTGCTGCCAACACTAGCCAGCGAGTTCAAGATCAATGGCAGTGGCACGCACCTGGATTAGCCCGCCAAAACACGGAAAACCAGTCATCTTTAACTTATCCTTACTCATTGATGGGACCACCTGGAGATGTAGGGATACTTTCATTTGATAGAGGAAGAGTTGGTGAGTCTTTAATTTTTTTCTCTGGCCATTATAGTTTGGTAGATATTAGGGTTAGAAGTAAGGGTATTTTTTCCAAAATCACGGAAATCCCCCGTAGGGAGGAGTGGGTGACGTCGGAAAACCCCAGCAGGTGGGGGTTAACAGTGAGGATTTTATTTTCAGAATGGGATGTATTACTTGTAAAGGCTCCAACATGTTTGCATGTGTTAGCCTTGATCACCTATTGGTGGCTCACCATGCTGTCCGATCTCTTACGGCCTCCCTATTTGGTCCCTTATCCCTAAGGTCACTCAATGACCTTGTCCCAGGTCTTTTTTTTTTTGTCTGCCTCTTGCAGCTCTACTCCTAATGTTCACACTTCTCACCCTCCACACTCATTTGTCATCCTCCATCCTCTCAACATGCCCAAACCATCTCAGTCTTCCCCTCCTCATCACAACACCAATACATTCTGATCCTATTCCATCAACTCTTCAGTTATAATCCTAGCAGCCCCCAGGCAGCGCATTCAAGGATGCACTTCACATCGATCGAATCATTGTCATTTCTGTACATTTGAGCCTACAGATATCCTCTTCCTTTACTGCCCAGGTCTCCCTACCACACAGCATTGCACTTCTAACACATGTTGCATACAAAGATCTCTTAACACGGAAGGAGAGCCCTCTCATTGTTAGGAGAGGCAACAGCTCACTGAACTTCCTCCAACCACTCCTTCCCCTAGCCACAGAGTTCCACCTCCGGCAATGATATGTTCCCCTAGTAACAAAACTCCTCTGCTTACCAGTACTTAAGATACTCCCCAGCAAGATCAGTGCTTTCATGCCCAACAGTCTCCACATACATTCTCTGACATAAAGCACAAAACCAATGTTACAAGGTATTTCACAGTCTACCTCTAATACAACTACATCCCTTATGAACCCACTTATTACAAACACTGCACAAGATGGAATTACTTCCCACATTTTTGTGGTAAGCTCTACATGGCCACACTCCCTACTGCTTTGGCAGTACTGTCACTATCCATTCATATAATGACTTTTATTGCCCACCTTTACAGTGGTGGAGCAATAATGTTTTTGCCTGCTTCTGTGTGTCTGTCAGTGTGTGTGTATCTGTTCCCATTGTATCTCATGAACAGCATGAGCTATCAACATGAAATCTTCAGGGTATCAAGATATGGCCAGAATCTTGGATTAGTTCAAAAATGGGCAGTTGGGGTCAAGGTCAAGGTCACCAAAATGGCTGCCAAAGGTCAACTAGTTTTTATCGCCCACCTTCAGCACCATTATATCTCATGAATGGCTTAAACTATCAACGTGAAACCTTCAGGGTATCAAGATATGGCACGAATCTTGGACTATTTCGAAAATGGGCAGTTGTGATCAAGGTCAAGGTCACCAAAATGGCTGCAAAAGGTCAATTAGTTTTTGTCACCCACTTTCAGTATAATTATATTTCATGAATGACTTGAGCTATCAACATGAAACCTTCAGGGTGTCAAGATATGGCCAAAATCTTGGACAATTTCGAAAATGGGCAGTCGGGGTCAAGGTCAAGGTTACCAAAATGGCTGCCAGAGGTCAATTAGTTTTTATCACCTGCCCTCAGTACCATTATATCTCATGAATGGTTTGAGCTATCAACATGAAACCATCAAGGTATCAAGTTATGGCCAAAATCTTCCAGCCCCCCTGGGACCACTGCCCCCTGGCACCTTCCCCCCAGGGGGGGGGCGGGGCACATCCCAGCCCCCCAGAAAGGTGCACTGTCATCTGTCCCTCTCCCCCAGGGGGGCACTGCCTCTGGTCCTCCTGGGGGGGAGCCACCTCCAGTCCCCCTGAGGAGGAACCACCCATTGGCCCCACAGGGGGGGGGAGGGGAGGGGTTGTGCTTGTAACTTGGCCAACGGCTCATTCTGGCGGGCAATTAGTATTCGGTTCCCGAATGCTTTTCTTTTATGTACTTTCTGCGTTTACTCTCAAACCCATGTTGTCCCATTCTTTCTGTTTCTTAAATCTTTCCGCTGCCTCCCTTTCATTTCTCAGCAGTTGACACAATCATCATACATCATCTCCCATGGAAGCCCGTTCTTGATGTTATGTGAGAGAGCTTCAAGCACTATGACAATCAATAAGGGGCTCAAGACTGACCCCTTGATACACGCCAGCATTCACAGAAAACTCATCACTTAAATCTCCATTCGCTCTCATCTGAGTGCCGGGTGTGCGAGCACCTACATACATAGCTGTAACCATCCTGACTAGCCACTCTTGATTCCAAGCTTTCTCATTGTCCACTTAATCACTCCTCTAGGGATTCTGTCGAAGGCCTTCTCCAAATCAACAGATCAAAGTACAGCTTCCTTTTCTTGCTTATATATTTTTCCTGATGCTGTCAGACAATGAATGTGGCATCAGTGGTCCCTTTACCTGGCATAAACCCAAACTGCTTCCCATCATTATTCACTGTTTTTCTTATCATACCTTCTAGGTCTCCCCTTTACTTTCATTATCTGGTCCAAGAATTTTAAATACATAATTTCCTCTTTCCATGGCATCATCCTTCCTCATATACAGATTCACAATCACAATCTTCTACCACTCATCTGGGACAACACACTCATATATAATTGAATTTATCAAATCAGTAACTAAACCCTCTCGTGTACCTCCTTAGGCCTTCAGCATTTCAGCAGTCAACCCAGACACACCTGCTACTCTCCCCAACTGCATCCTGCCTATTGCCTTGCTCACAGTAGTAGCATCAACCAAAGGCCAGGGACCAAACATTGAATCCACTGACTCCAAACCTTCCCTGTTGCATTCAAAATCCTCATTCAGCAACCATTTATAATGCTCTCTCCAGGCATATCTAACATCCTCAGTGTCCACCACTACCTTTCCTTGATAATTTTTCACACACTGCTCACTTATAATATCTGTTTTCCCTCTTCATCTGGTTTGCCAGCATCAATATCATATTCTTTCTTTCAGCGCCATTTAGGTTACCCAGTAAAAGTCTCAGAGACTCAGATTTTGCCCAGTAATACCTCCTTTTAACCCATATGCTTGGCAGCCAAGTATTCCTCTGTTACCACCCCGTTTCCATTTCCAGAGAAGTCTTCTTTTCACCTTAACTGTAGCTTCTACACTCTCACCTCACCACCATGTTACTGTATGTCTAGGAGGGTCCTTTGTCCATTCGCATACTGAATCAGTAACTCTCAAGAGACTGTTTTTGAGAGCTGTTCATTAACACTTAAGTCAACAGCTTCCTCTTCAACCACCACTTGACTCATCATGCAATAGAAGGCATCCCTTACTGCTTAGTTTTTCAGCATCCATATTTTCCTCATTTTTGCATCATTCCTTTTCTTCACCACCCACTCCATTAGCATCGTGTCACATATCAGTAATTTGTGATGCTGCACATAGTCTTCACTCCCTTTAACTTTAACATCCTTCACCAACCTCCTGTGAGCTCCCCTGACCAGGAAATAGTCAGTCTGGCTACTATTTCCCCCATACTCATATGTAATAAACCTGCATTCACTTTTCCTAAAATACATGTTGCATTCAGTCATGTTCATTGCCTCTCCAAATTTGATTATCCTTTCCCCTTTTGCTTTGATCATACCATATGCACATCCCCATGTACCCCTTCTTAAGCTTGAGCTGCTTCACCCACATGACCATTTAAATCCTCACCCAATACTACAGTCTCATCGCATGCCATACCACCAACCACACATATCAAGGCATCCCAGGATCTATCCTTTTCTACATCATCCAAGTGAACGTGTGGAGCACATGCTGATATAACTGAAATTGTGAGTTTCCCAAACAGTATTCTCAGTATTGTTATTCATTCATTCACTCTCATTACGTTGATGACATTCCACCCTTTTCTCCATAACCAGCACATCCACACCATTTCCATTTACACTTCCCTGCCAGAACAGCTTATTCCTGCATTCCCTCCTGGCAGCTAGTCAAACTGACCCTCCCCTGAACTTGACTTCCTGTACACAGCTGACTTCCACCTGCCTCCTTCTCATAGTCTACTACAGGGGGTCCCTGACATACGAAAGGGTTAGGTACATTTAAAATCTTTCATATCTCGATTTTTCGTATATTGAAGCTTTTTTCTCCATAAGAAACTTAAGATAATGAAGAGATGTATTTCAGGAGCCCCCCCAAAACTGCCAACTAACTACTAGGCTGGTTGTAAGCTCTTAAATCTACAGTAGGAATGTTAATAAAAGCTAAATGATCTTTAAACTGTTATTTATTTATCAAAATACAGTATAAAATACAAAACAGTATATACAGGTGAGGCAGGGCAAGTCACAGTGACTGATGGATCCTGTGGAGGGGCAGGAGAGGCAGAGTGAGTCAAGTGACTGGTGGCCCCTCAGGTTGCCTTCTCTGGATCCTCTGGTGAGGCAGGTGCTGCAGGGTGAGTCTTAGGAGCAAAAAAATCAGTGACCTTTCACTGCTTGAGTGGCATGATGAAAGGTACGAAAGATGCAAAAGAATTCTCGCAGTACAGAAGCATGCATTGCACAGGTGGGGAGCGGGAACAGACTGGGACGAAGCGGAAGTAGTTGCTTCTCTCGCCATACATGACAGTGGCACTGCGGGCGGTCACGTGCCAAATTTGAATAATTTTTTCATAGCGCTTTTCGTACCACCAAAGCAAATGCCTTTCGTATAGGGGAATTTGTCCTATATTTTTCACTTTCATACCTTCGAATTTTCGTATATTGGGGCTTCGTATATCGGGGACTCCCTGTACTTCCCCTGCTCTGCCCTTCAAACTCCCCATATTCCATGATGCCACTCTGAACCCCATGGGTGATTTGATTTCCACAGGCATGCTATTATTATTGTTTTTTCTTCTCATTTTGTCAGAAGTAGATAGATAAAGGAGGAGACAGACCACAGGCCCTCCCCACCCACATGATCCCAAGTCCAGGCTTGGGATCTGGGACCTGTAGCCCACTAGCTGTGGCCATTGGTTATGGCAGTGACCTTAAAACCACCTGGGGCACTATTCCCAGGTTCAAACCCTTCTCTTTTGGGCAGAAGTGGCAGCCTGGGAACCATAGTGCCCTGTACCCTATGGCACAGATCCAAGCTCCATCCCATCCCAGTCCCAAAACTGCACAGATGAAACCCATACCACGCTTACCCTCAGGTTCACCTCTGGGTAGTGGGTTCAAAGTTTTCTGGGCACATGCCCTTGCTGGCATCAGCTCCTGTGATGTAGTGGGGTAAGTTGTGTGGTTTGTAAAGTGCATGTTGAGCAGTAGTGCATGAAACAGTTGAGAAAAGTATTTGGGAGAGAATGCTATCCTACTTTCCATATTGGTGTCACACTGAAGAAGGTCCACAAAGAATATCCTTATGACTAGTAAAACAGGAACTCCAGCTGTCCCTATTGTCAGCATTTGCATCCTCGTTGAGAGTTTTGCCCTGATCAGCTGGTGCTGCAGTGTACTCTGTAGGTAGTATTGATTAATGTTGATGCAGTCAGTAATGATATTTAGGGTGCTGTTCTGGATGGTCTGCAAGGCTTTGTAGTGGGTTGTAGATAAGATGGGAGCCCATCCTGGGGAAGCATAGAACATCAATGATCTGATATACTTTATTAAATGTAATTACAAGTTTTGCATTACATAACTCTTTTGCAATGCTTTCTTGTTGTCAGATGGCTCGTTTTGCTTCTCTCTGAAGCCTAGCAACGATTTCTTCGTAGGAGGCCATGTCCTCAGTTCCCATGGTGTCATCTGTGATGTAGTTGTTTTACTTCGGATTCCGGAATTTTAGCTCTCCAAAACCTTCTTCGGTGCAGGGAAGATCTTACTTAGGTTGTAGTCCTGGTAAGAATGGTTAGCAGTGGTCAGTAAGGGATCTTATATGCCTGGGTGGCAAATCAGAGTTGAGGTTTAGTGAATTTGCTTCACTCTGATTGGCCAGTCAGAGTGCAGCAAATTAATTAAGCCTCACCTCAGATTCGCCACCCAGGTATATAAGATCTTATACTGACCACTGCCAACCATTCTTAACAGGACTGCAACCCAAGTAAGCTCTTCCCTTTGTTGAAGAAGGCTCTGGAGAGTTGAAATTCTGGAATCCGAAGTAAAATAACAACTGTATATCATAGATGACACCACGAGAACCAAGGACATGGCCACCTAGAGAGAAACCATTGCTAGGCTTCAGGGAGAAGCAAACCAAGCCATCTGACAACAAAAAACCACAGCAAAAAGTTACGTAATGCCAAATTTGCAATCACCTTTAATAAAGTACAATATGTCTTAGAGAAAATCTACATTACCTTCAATATTCCATAATCTTATACAGTATAATATTTATTGAGTCTTCGTCTCTCCATCCACCCTCCTCATATTAAATTCTCCTTGTCAGTCTCTCACTCTCCATTTGCTCCACATGTTCAAACCATCTCAATAAACTCTAACACAGTACATCCACATTAGTACCATAACTCTTCTGAACCCCCTCATTTGTCTGTCTGTCTCTCCTTGCAGCTCCTCACACCTCTCTCGTATAACACATTTCCGTTCCTCTCACTATTGACTAGAATCCTTTAGCACAGTCCAAGCCTTTTTTAACAGGGTGGAGAGATGCAAATGTGGCATCTGCCAAGGAACCAAACATCCACACTTTTCCTCATGCCGCATTGTGACGAGGCACTGCCATTCGTAAGGGAACATGAGTTCATTACTTCACTGCAAAGGATGGTGATTGCTTGCCGGTGGTTGATGGGTCTCCTCTGCCAGACATACTGGGGTTGATCAACAACAACAACAACAACAACAATCCTTTCTGGTACCTTATCCTTAAAACTCCCATCTTTGCTCATCACACAGTCCTTATTGTAAATTCATGAAGGATTTCAAGTTCTCCATTTCCTAATCATGCAACGTCACTATTCATTCTAAAACGTCATTTAAAAAAACAAAAAATGCCACATTCACATTCATATTATTTCATACATATACTTCCAAACTCATTCAAGAAGCCATTCAACTTTGGCTCCTCCTGCTCATCATCATCATTGATTATTCAGTTCATTCATTAGTTCTCCATTTCCCCACCTGCATATAACATTATTATCAAGTAACAGTATGGACATTTTCCACACCGTCTGCTCTCATGAGGGGCATGCCAGCATCCTTTGGCCCTTTTTATATTTCTTTTATAACACCATCCATACATAGATTGAACAGCCACAGAGACATGACACATCCTTGTCTCAGTCTGATATTTAAATCAGGGAATTTACCATACTTATTTCATTATGTTTCTTACATATACAGTACAGTACTTCCAAACCCTTTCATCAAGCCTTGCAACTCTGACTAGTCTTTATCATCACCATCATCATCCTCATCCTCATCATTGTCATCTTCATCATCGTCATTGTTGTCGTCATTCATTCATTATCACCCTGCTTTATTTCCCCACTTGCATTTATTATTACCATTGAACAACAGTATGGGCATTTTTCATACCCCCTTCTGTATCATGAGGGGCATGCCAGCATCCTATGGCTTCTTAATGTTTCTTTAATCATATTTTGTTTTTGTTGATTTGGAAAAGGCCTTTGACAGAGTCCCTAGAGAGGTGGTGAAGTGGGCAATGAGAAAGCTAGGGTTGGAAGAGTGGTTGGTTAGGGTGGTTATGGCCATGTACATGGGTGCTCGCACCCAGGTAAGAGTGAATGGAGCTTTCCGTGAATGTTGGTGTGCATCAGGGGTCAGTTTTGACTCCCTTGTGGTTTATCATGGTGCTTGAAGCCCTCTCACGTGACTTCAGAGATGGACTCCCATGGGAGATGTTCTATGCTGATGATTTGGTGTTGATTGCAGAGAATGAAAAGGAGGCGGAGGAAAGATTTAAGAAGTGGAGAGATGGTATGGGGTACAAGGGCTTAAGGGTAAATGCAGATAAAACAAAAGTGATGATATCTAGGGTTGGTGGCAGTACAATCAGAGGAGAGGGAGAGTGGCCATGTGCAGTTTGCCACAAGGGTGTGGGAAGTAATTCCATCTTGTGTAGTGTTTGTGATAAATGGGTGCACAAGAGATGTAGTGGTATTAGAGGTAGACTGCGAGATGATGCTGATTTCATGTGTGCGGCATGTCGGTGAGAGCAGGTGGAGATTGTTAGGCATGAGAGGGTTGAACTTGCAGGTGAGTCTCTTGATTGTGTGGAGGAGTTTCGTTATTTGGGAGACATGTTATGTGCCGGAGGTGGGGCTGGAGTTAGCTCGGTTGCTAGGGTGAGAAGTGGTTGGAAGAAGTTCAGGGAGCTGTTGCCTCTCCTGACATTGAGAGGACTCTCCTTACGTGCTAAGGGGTCTTTGTATGCAGCATGTGTTAGGAGTGTGATGCTGTTTGGTAGTGAGACCTGGGCGGTAAAGGAAGAGGATATTCGCAGGTTTAAACGTACAGAAATGACAATGATTAGGTGGATGTGCAGTGCATCCCTGCGTGCAAGGCCTGGGGGGGGCTGGGTTTATGATGGAAGAGTTGAGAGGTAGGATGGGACTGGAGTGTATTGGTGTTGTGATGAGGAGAGGTAGGCTGAGGTGGTTTGGACATGTGGAGAGGATGGGGGATGATAATTGGGTACAGAGGGTGAGAGGTGTTAATACTGGGGGAGGGGTTGGGAGGGGTAGACCGAGAAAGACATGGGACGAGGTCATTAAGTGTGACTTAAGGGTTAAGGGACTGAACAGGGAGGCTGCCAGGGATCGAGCAGCATGGAGAGCCGCCATTAGGTGACCAAGGCCAACGCATGCAAGCATGTTGGAGCCTTCAAAAACGAAAACGAAACGATACCTTCCATACATAAATTGAACAACCATAGGGACATTACATGTTCTTTTATCAGTCTGACATAAATCAGGGAGCTTGCCATACTTAGTTTATATTTGCAATAATTGCAGTCCTTGTACCACAGTGCTTACTCTTAATAGCATTCAGTAATCTCCAATCTTTCCCAATGTTTTCAGCATTTTCCACATTCCTTGGTTGTCTACTCCATCATATGCTTTCTCCAAATCCTTGAAGGCAGCATGCAATATTTATCCCTTTAAATACCATACTTTCCTGTTACATGTCAGTGAGAGATCTGCTCTACACACTCCTCTCATTTCTAAAATCCCATTTTTTCTCTTATCATTTAATCGGTTTGCTCCTTTTCTCTGTCAGTAGCTGTTTCACAGTACTGTATATCTTTCACATTACACTAGGAAGTCAAATACCCCTGCGTATGCACATATTTTGATATAACTGTTGTGAGTCATATTGTTGCATAGTGCAGTAATTTCGTGTTTCACAGATCTTGAGGGAAGAGAAGCAGGAGCCAGAAGTCCAGTTCTTGGCCCATGACAAGTTATGCCAGTGCAGTGTCCATACAGACCCAACCCAGGCAATAAACTACTGCCAGAAGGCCCTTAATGTAAAAGAAGAACCCCGGCTCTATTGTGAGATGGGTGATGCACATATAGCTGATGAAATGTTTGATGAAGGTGAGTGGGATCTAGACTTGTGATTTTTAAATTTGGGAGCTTCGTACGTTTTCGTTTTCGTTTTCGTTTTTTGAAGGCTGCAACATGCTTGCATGCGTCGGCCTTTTTGGATTGGAGTGTGTAGCATTTTATGACCGGATGCCCTTCCTGATGTCTACCAATGACCCTTGGGTGGATTCAATCCTCCGACCCTACGGCCAGAGCGGACCGCTCTAACCCACTCATTAAGAAAAATTAGGTCAAGTAATTGTATTGATTTTTCTAGGCTGGAATTGGTAGGGAAGAGTAATGTGAGGGAGGGAGGGCTGCTAAAGTTGTTCCACACTAGCTTTCCACCACCTCCTTAACCAGGTTTCAGACTCCATTAGAAAGGCATAGGCGATAAAATGTTTCTGAATCATATTCCATTCATCATATTGGAATACTGTAATTGTCTTAATTTCGGTCATTCATTTTTCACTGTGTTCTGCTAGAAAGGTAGCTTTGTCTGTATTTAGGTTGTGCTGCTGTCTCATTCATACTGGGTGCATTGTTCCTTACTGACATTTTTTTTATACCATATACTGTATATATTATGGTATGATTGGTTTTGGTGATGTGCTGCAACAGAATTTGGTGCCTGAGAATGGGGTTGATAAGGTGTATGCAGAGATGATAAAGTGTATTAGAGAGAGCAGAATGAAGTGCTGGTTGGAGGTATGTAAGAAGGCATGAATGAGTGAAACTTTGCCAGCAGAGTGGAAAAAAGCTGTGATTGTATCCCTGTATAAAAATAAAGATGAGCGAAGTGAGTGCATGAAGTATCGTGGCATAAGTTTATTGAGTGTGGTAGGGAAGGTATGTGGAAGAATTATTATAGAGAAAGTAAGAGAGATATCAGAAGTCGTAGTGAGTGAGGACCAGGGTGGCTTTAGGAGTGGCAGAGGATGTGTGAATCAAACATCTGCAGTGAGACAAATAGTCGAGAAGAGAAGGCTTGTGAGAAGGAATATAAGGTGTTTATGGCATTCATGGATCTGGAGAGAGAATAGGACGAAGTAGATTGAGAAGGATTGTGGAAGGTTTTGCGCATGTACGATTTAGATGATAATCTGTTAGGTGCCGTCAAAGAGTTTTTATGATGGCATTGGAGCATGTGTAAGGGTTAATGGACATCTAAGTTAATGGTTCACGATTGGTGTCGGCATGATCGAGGTTATGTGATGTCCCCATGGTTGTTCAGTATATACTGTATACGGATGGGGTGATGAGAGAAGTAAAAACACGAGTAATGGAGAGGGGGATGGTGTTGGTAATGAATGGCGATGGATGGAATATCACAAATTTGTGTTGGTAATGAATGGTGATGGATGGAATATCACATATTTGTTGCATGCTGATGATGCAGTACTACTTGCAAATACTGGACAAGAAATTGGTAGACTAGTGCAGAGTTTTGCTGATGTCTGTGAGCATCGTGCCTTTGGAGTAAATGTAGAGAAGAATTAAGTGATGGTTATTGAGAGAGAAGGTGACTCCCAGTGCAATGTTACAATGAATTGTGAGAGTGAGTTCACATACTTTGGTACAGTGATAGAAAAAGGAGGAAAATGTGCAAAAGTGGAAAGTAGAGTGACACAAAGAAGGAAAATAGCTGGTGCAATGAAGGCCGTGATAAGAAACAGAGGCTTGAGTGTTGGGGAGGCGGTAGCTCGATCGGTAGAGAGTTGGCTTGCAGTCCCGAGGGACCCAGGTTCGAATCCTCGCTGGGGCAGGGGACAGTTTAAGGATTTGAATTTCATTAAATCAGGCTTTACTGATCTACCAGAAGACCCGCCGACATGTCGTAAAAATAACCCCGCTAATACCAATACACCAGTCCTGTATGAGACAGCCTTAGCATGTATTCAATATGGACGGTGGGTGTTAGCGCCGAAGTGGTGACATGTAGAGGTGCATGGTATGTAGGAGGACGGCTGGGCCTTGATAGCAGGCTGTAAAGCCTATGCCCAGAGTCAGACACATAAAAAAAAAAAAAAAAAAAACTGCACAAGGCTTGCATGAAGGATTGTTGGTGCCAACCTTAACATATGGATGTGAGACTATGGTGTGGCATGAAAATGAAAAGTCAAGAGTGAGAGCAGTGGAGATGGGACTGCTGAGGAATGTATGTGGAGTACCGAGAATGGATAGGATACAAAATAATGTGATTCGTGAAAGATGTGGGGTGAGGAAGTCTGTGGACACCAGAATCGAAGAGAATGTACTGAGATGGTATGGTCATGTGGAGAGAATGGATAACAACAGAGTAGTGAAAAAGGCAAATCTGAGTGAATTTGAAGGAGGGAGGAGGAAAGGTAGATCAGGAAGAAGGTGGAGGGATATGGTAGATGAGTTGATGAAGAAGAGAGGTTTGGAAGTCAGTGAGGCTAGGGGGCTGACAAGAGATCGAGCTGGCTGGATGAATATTGTAAGGAGAAGCGCGTGATCAGGGATTTGGCACCCCTTTTAACGTGACACCGTCCAGATTGACTCTGTCAGATAGGTTTATGTGAAGCTACAAAACGTGTTGAATGTTTTTGGCGTATCAGGTAGAGCCAGGATTCTGGGGGCTTGAATGATGAGTAAATGGAAGCATGGCCCATTTGACTGGGCAGATTTTGGCTGTCTGGACATTGCAACTCCTCACCCTGCCTTAAGGTGGGAAAGGAGGTCTGGATGGTGATGATGATGATGATGATGAGAATGTGATATTGACAAATGGGGGGGGATGCTATGAAGAGACTGAAGAATGGATAGGCATCAGGTATTAGTGAGGTAAATGCAGAAATAATTAAATGTACTGAAAATATTGGACTAATTATTTCAGAGAATTCTTGGATACTTATTTCAGTCAGTCAAATGTTGAATGAAAGCAACTATAGTTGGTGAACAGTGTATTAAGTTTGATGGTTTTGTTATTGTCAGTAAAGATCTGAAAAATGTGTGTGCTGTACACTACAACCACCTATTGAATGTAAAATTTGATTGGGACAGGGAAAGTCTTAGTGTGGCTGAACCATTGTTGAGTCCACTCCCATTGATTGAACAGGGATTGAATATTATTACATCCATCATCATATTATTATTACATGTAATAAAAAAAAAAAATGTGAAGATGGGTAAGGCAGTGGGTGGATCAAGGATAATGGCTGGAATGTTGAAAGCAATGGGTGACACTGATGAAAAAATTGTTAACTGATATCATAAATGAGGTGGGAAAGGATGGTGATTTACTTCATGGGTAATTAAGCAATACTGTGGTGAACATCTGTATAAAGGCAAGACCAACACACTGGAATGAAGTAAGTGGGGGGGGGGGCTGACATTGTTACACTGTACAGTGAAACTTTGGGAAACAGTTATCGAGAGAATGATCAAGGAGAGATTGAATGTGTATGAGCTGCAGTTTGGTTTCATAGTAGGCAAGTGGAGTGTGCAAACTGTCAGTATTGTTAGGGACCTTCAGGTGCCACAGTTGAAACCTTAGAGACCTTCTATGGTTCACTTCTCTTCATTCGTTGTTACTGAAAAGTTCACACTACAAGGCTGGGAGAGTTTGTGGCCTCTGCTCTGCCCCTTTCATTTACCCATGCAATGCATAGGGAATACAGGTACCTCTTGATTGACATTCATCATTCATCAACATCATCATCCGGACCTCCTTTCCCACCCCAGAGCAGGGTGAGGAGTAGCAACGTCCAGACAGCCCAAATTTCCCCAATCCAATGGGCCACGCTTCCATTCACTCGTCATTCAAGCCCCCAGAATCCTGGCTCTATCGGATATGCCAAAAACATTCACCACGTTTTGTAGCTTCACATAAACGTATCTGATAGAGTCAACCCAGACGCTACCACGTTAAAAAGGGGTGCCAAAATCCCTGATCATGCACTTCTTCTCACAACATTCTCCAGCCAGCTCGATCTCTTTGTCAGTTACCTACCCTCACTGACTTCCAAACCTCTCTTCCTCACACACTCATCCACTATATCTCTCCACCTTCTTCTTGGCCTACCTTGCCTCCTCCCTCCTTCAAATTCACTCAGATATACCTTTTCCACCACTCTACTATTATCCATTCTCTCCACATGACCATACCATCGCAGTACACTCTCTTCAATTCTGGTGTCTACCGACTTCCTCACTCCACATCTTTCACGAATCACATTATTTTGTATCCTATCCACCCTCTGTACTCCACAAACATTTTTCAGCAGTCCCATCTCCACTGCTTTACTCTTGACTTTTCATTTTCATGCCACACCATAGTCTCACATCCATATGTTAAAGTTGGCACTAACACTCCTTCATGTAAGCCTCATGCAACTGCAACACTTAAGCCTCTGTTTCTTATCAAGGTCTTCATTGCACCAGTACTTTTCTTCCTTGTGTCACTCTACTTTCAACTTCTTTTGCACATTTTCCTCTCTTTTCTATCACTGTACCCAGGTATTTGAACTCTCTCACCAATTCCAGTCTCTCTTCATTCACTGTGATATTGCACTGGGAGTCACCTTCTCTCTCAGTAACCATCACTTTACTCTTTTCTACATTTACTGTCAGGGGACGACACTCACAGACATCAGCAAAACTCTGCACTAGTCTACCAAGTTCTTGTCCGATATTTGCAAGTAGTACTGCATCATCAGCATACAACAGATTTGAGACATTCAATCCATCACCATTCATTACCATCGCCATCCCCTTCTCCATTACTCGTGTTTTTACTTCTCTCATCACCCCATCCATATATACAGTATATTGAACAACGATGGGGATCTCACACAACCTTGCCATATGCCCACACTGATCGTGAACCATTCACTTAGATCCCCATTAACCCTTACACATGCCACACTACCACCATAAAAACTCTTGACAGCACCTATCAGCTTACCATCTACACTGTACATGCGCAAAACTTTCCACAATCCTTCTCAGTCTACTTTGTCATTTGCTTTTTCCAGATCGATGAATGCCATAAACACTTTATGGTCCTTCTCACAAGCCTTCTCTGCTATCTGTCTCACTGCAAATATTTGATCCACACATCCTCTGCCACTCCTAAAGCCACCCTGTTCATCACTCACTAGGACTTCTATCTCTTTTACTTTCTATAATAATTCTTCCATATACCTTCCCTACCACACTCAATAAACTTATGCCACGATGATTCTTGCACTCACTTCGCTAACCTTTATTTTTGTACAGGGGTACAATCACATCCTTTTTCCACTCTGCTGGCACAGTTTCACTCATCCATGCCTTCTTATATATCTCCAACAAGCACTTCATACTACTCTCTCCATTACACTTAACCATCTCTGCATACACCTCATCAACCCCAGCTGCTTTCCCATTTTTCAGCTGCTTCACAGCACTCTTCACCTGTGCAAGTGTCAAATCTCCTGGCACTGCATTCCTTCTCTGCACATCCCCAAAACCAGTCATGTTTATGGCAACTCTTCTCTCTCTGTTCCCATTCATCAGGCTTTCAAAATATTCTTTCCATCTGGTCCTTATTTCATCCCCTTGGGTTAATAATCTACCACCTGCATCCTTCACACCATCACATTGCTTTCCGCTTTCACTTCTACATTTCCGCACCTGTTTGCAGAATAACTTCCTATTTTCAGAGTTATTTGCATTCATTTTCCTTCCTAGATCATCATTTACCTCCTTCTTTTTCCTCTTCACTAGTCTCTTTATGTGCTTCTTGCTCTCAGTATATTCAGTTCTTATTTCAAGTGAACCCCTGTCCTGTAACCACTCTAGCCATTTCTTCCTCTTTTTCTCCACCGCTCTCTTAACCTCATCATCCCACCATGCTGTACCTTTCTTCTTTCTTGTTACTCTTGCCACACCACACACCACTTTAGAATTCCTAATTAAGCAATCCCTATATGTATTCCACAGGCTGTCCAGATCCATTTCATTCCAATTCACTGATTCTAACTCGTCCTCTACTTTGATCCTTTAATCATCTGCCATTTCTTTGATCCTCAGATTCTCAACTTTCAGTCTTTCTCCCTGACTGCTCCTCTCCCTCCTGATCCACCTCACTCCTCTCAGCTTGGTCTTGCATACCACAATCACATGATCTGACAGACCTCCACTTCGTCCTCTCACGGCCCTCATATCAGCAACCATTCCCATCATCAACTCTCTATGAGCACGTAATCAATCAGGCTTCTTTCAACACGATCCCAATTCCCTCTGTACCATATATATTTGTGCATCTTTGTGTTTGAAATACGAGTTGCAAATGCACAACCTCCTCTCCTGACACAAATCTTTTAGTCGGTTCCCATTATCATTTTCTCCTGGTACTCCGTAACAACCCATTAATGTCAACCTCAGAACCATTGCCTATTCTTCCATTTATATCCCCCATTACAATCACTTTATAGTTCCTGGGCATTTCTCCCCCTACGTCATCCAGCTCATCCCAAAACCTGTCTTTCTCTTTCTTTCTTTCCTGTCTTCACACTGTGCATACTCTACAATCACTATGGCTTTCACCTTCTCAAACTTGAACTTGACATACATACACCTCGAGCTGACTCATTCCACTCTACCACACCTCATTCATCAACAGAGCAACTCCTTCCTTGCATCTTCCTCGCCCATTCGTTCCCGATCTTACGTATTTCACACCTTCCCACTCTTCCACTTCACACCCTTTCATCTTTGTTTCACACAGTGCCATCACGGCATATCTCGCACTCTTAAACACGTTCGCCACTTCCACCCTCTTGCTCTCCTCATTCACACCTTTCACATTCCACATGGCCATACGAATCTGCCCATTTGGTTGGGGCCCTGGGCAGGTATTAGGCCCTCTGAGGCTCTCGGAAACAACTGCCATGGTTTAAGTGATTTTGGATAGGGGAATCTGGGGGACACTTAACACTGCCAGAAACCCCGGTTATATGGTTACCACCCAACGTAGTAAATGGTTTCCTAGTCACAGGAAACCATTTGGCTCTCAGTGCAGAGATCATGTCATCTCTACACTGAGTGAGTGGATGATGGGCACCCCCAACCCATGAAGGAGCATAGGAGCCCAGGGGTAGGCAAGTTGGTCCTAACATTTAAGAAGAGAGTGACCAGCCTCACTCATCTGAGTGGCATTATGTGAGCAATAAACCCCAACCATCTCTTAGATATAAACCTACATCATCTCAGTCCGATTGGAGTGCTTTAATTATCCACTAAACCACTAGGTCCCATAATTTGTTTATATGGTTACCACCCATCTTAGTAAGTGGTGTCCTGGTGTACAGGAAACCATTTAATTTGTCGCTCAGTGTAGAGTCGTTTGTAGACAAAAGGAAGAGGAAGGAATGAAAGAAAGATGGACAGAAGAGAAAGGAAGGAAGAGAGGAAAGAGCAGGCACCCTAGAGCAGAACTACATCCAGTGAGTGGATGGTGAGCACCCCTACCTACCACAAAGAGATTAAATTACACATTTTTGAAATAACACAATGTAAAAAATCTGTCTTTTTGTTTACAGTTATACACATTTTTAAAATAACACAATTTAGGAAAAAACAAAAGTCGCGCCTTGGGCCATTTCATTTTGCGGCATCATAGGGCTCACAACGTCTTCTGTGCCGGAGGATGAAATACACTGCCAAACATATATTCACTGTTGTACCTGTTTGTCAACATCACAGTGCAGCCTCACTTGTGTTTTACGCCATTTTTTCATTACCTAACTTACCCCCCTGGGGGTAGGGGGGTTTTCAAGAATTCTCCCCCAGTATCCCTGCTTGTCGTAAGAGGCGACTAAAAGGGTTGGTGGTGGGTTAGTGCCCCACCCCGTAAAAACAACTAACTAAAATTACAAACAGGAAGCCTCAGACCAGGACTGACCAAAAGTTGACAACAAAGGAATGGACAAAGGACGAGATTAAGATTGCGACCTGGAATGTGAGGGGTATGAATGATGAGGTGAAAGAGAGAGAGATTGTACAGGTGCTTGAGAGTGCGAAAGTGGATATATGTGGAATAACTGAAACTAAATGGCGAGGTGAGAGTGTGAGAGAATGGGAATATGGATGGGGTATATGCGCGGGAGTGGGTGAGAATGAGAGGGCGAAAGAGGGAGTGTGTATTGTTGTGAGCAACAGGTGGAAGGAGAATGTAAGAGAGTATGGATCAGTTGGGTCAAGGATTGTGTGGGTAAGAGTGAAAGTTGGACTACAAATGTGGGCA
>JAGKTI010007797.1:0-35643 GCA_018397915.1 Birgus latro | reverse complement strand
GGGCAGAAATATATAAAAGGTGTGATTCAGGGGTGGGTTGGCTCCGGTACCTCTTATAGGCCCTCTCCTTGTTGCGGACAGCATTAGAACAAGCGTGATTAAACCAAGGCTTTCTTGCATTAGTCAGAGGATATGAGAAAGGAATGTATGCTTCCATGCCTGAGAGAATAACCTCCGTAACGCGCAAGGCACACTCAGATGGCTCCCGGCCATGGAAGCAATAATCATTCCATGGAAAATCATGGTGAGGTAAGGTGATCGTAGCAGGAGACTGATGCACTGGCTCTGGGGGTGGTGATGGAGTGCGATGCGATGGCTCAGGTGATGGCGATGGGGTGCAATGCGATGGCTTAGGCGGCAGTGATGGGGTGCCATGCGATGGCTCAGGTGGTGGCAACGAGGTGCAATGCGATGGCTCTGGGGGTGGCAATGGAGTGCGATGCGATGACAGGAGTTGGTGAGGGGGACAGCTGCGATGACAGTGAGGTGGCGAGGGAGACCGCTGTGATGACTGATGAGGTAGCGATTGAGTCAGATGCGGTGGCTTACATCGTGGCAAGGGAGACAGAGACAGTGGCTGAAGTGGTGAGGGAGATGGAGGCTGGGGTGAGGAAGACAGCAATGGAGTGGCAGAGTGCCTAAGTGGAGACACAGGTGACACAGGAGACGGGGATTGGCTGGAGATTAGGTCCAGCACTTGGGGCCGAGCATGTCCTTGGCGGGAGGAGACCCTGGGTGTCTCTTTGCTGGTTTAAGGTTGGGGAGGTGCTCTGCCGGTTGAAAGTTGGGGAGATGCTCTGCTAATTGAAGGCTGGGGAGGTGCTCTGCTGATTGAAGGCTGGAGAGATGCTCTGCTGATTGAAGGCTGGAGAGATGCTCTGCTTGTCGAGGGCTGGGGAGATCCTTTGTGGCATTCTGGCGTGGTGGGGGCCTGTTTGAAAAAGGCGGTGATTGTAGTCTGCGTGGCTGCCCTCTTCTTTTTCTCCAGCATCGTCCTGTACACCTTCAGCCCCTCTTCCAGCTGATTAGCTGTGTCCCTGTTTCATCCTGGGAGAGGGTCGTGTGTGCACATCAGTACAGTGATCTCGTCCAGCTTGGTCAGCATCTCCCTCAGAATTGTAACATTGAGGGCTCGCACTTCAGGGATGACCTCCTCCTCCTGTGCCTCCTGGTGTGCCTGCTGAATCTCCGTATTGAGGAGCTCCTCATTGCTGAGGTCCTCCCTGTGGCTTTCCAGGACCTCTTCCACGTCCTCCTCGTCGACCTCCCCGAATCCCGCCTTGTGCGACAGTTCGACAATGTCCTGTTACACACTCTGCACCGGCGGACTTTGCACACCCTCAGGGAAGCTGGTGAAGGAGTGCACACACTCTGGCCACAGCTTCTGCCACACACTGTTCATGGTGGGCTGGCTAACTTCCTGCCACACTGCAGTGATGTTCTCTGTGGTGTGGTGTATGTTATACCCTTTCCAGAACTTCTGCACTGTCGTCCTGTTGTCACTGTCATAGACCCTCACCAACTGCTGCATAGTGCGGCTAAGGTATTACGCTCTGAAAGTAGCGATCACCCCTTGGTCCATGGGTTGCGACAAGGTCATGGTGTTGGGGGGCAGGACCACCACCTCTATGTTGCTGGCCCATTCCTTAATCGCGGGAGGGTGGCTAAGTGCATTGTCTACCGCCACGAGAAAACTGTTGGCTATTTCTTCCTGGAGGCATCCATCTTGAGGACACGAGAGAGATAGGAGTGAAAATATAAAGAACGGATGTCGGAAGTCAGCCAGGCCTTCTTGTTGGACTTCCAGATCACCCCAAGATTTTCTTTCACATACCCCACCAGAGCCCTGGGGTTCTCAGAGTGGTAGACAAGGAGCGGCTTCAACTTGAGGTTGCCCTCGATGTTGCCCCCCAGCAGAAGTGTAAGCCATTCATTCGAGGCCTTGAATCCTTGCTTATACTTTTCCTTTGTTGCAAGATATGTCTTGGAGGACATTCTCTTCCAAAAGAGCCCAGTCTCATCAAAATTCAAGACCTGCATCTCACTGTAACCCCCCTCCAGGATAATGCATTTCAGCTCGACAGGAAATGCTGCCACCACCACTGTATGTGCACTCGCTGCCTCACCGTACATTTTCACGTGGTAGGAGATTAGCCTGCTTCTTGAAGTGGTCAAACCACCCATGGCAAGCCTTGAAGATCTCACTAATATCAAGATCCACCCTCACCTTGATTTCTTACCATAGCAAGAGAGCCTTGGTGCAAATAATTGCCTGGCTCATGGGTGCCTTCCTCCTGTTCTGATCCCCTACCTACTTGTGGAGCATCCACTCAGGCTCCTCCATCGCAGGCTCTCTCTGGTGGGTGATACGGGAGACGGAAAAGGTTGCAACCTCCCCAGCAGCAGCCTTAACGGCCTCCCCCTTCTTGATGATGGTGGAGACAGTCGACTGGGCCAGGTGGAGAGCCGAGGCGATAGTACACGTTACGATGCACTATGATAGCAGCTCGTGTAACGTTGGTGATGCAACACAATGCATGGTGGGCGAGTGTAAGAGAGTTCCTTACTCTGAGATGGCCGGTGCAAGAAGAACAGTATGGGTGAGTCTGGGTTGAGCAATGGCTTTGGGTTCGAGCATTTCTGTGCATCCTGGGAGGCGGGCAGGCTCAGCTGGCTGTGAGAATGCGCATGATTCAAAATTTCAGCCTATCGCCTGTGGACGCGACATCGGAGGGCCCATCATTAAACTGGGGCATGGCCATCGTTTAATGAGGTATGGTGGTATTTGTACCCCCATCAGTAAGCCGGATTATTGCATCTATAGGTATCATAGATCAGGGTATACCTGTAGTTAGAGTGACATAAACTGTTTCGACTAACATAAGAGCAGCATTTCATTACATGGATGAGGTGATGATGAAAAAATTGGTAGTGGCCATGATCTGCCCCAGGTTTTTGCGGCAGTAGTGTGGTCCCGACATTAAATGAAAGATATAATTAAGATCGAAAGAATATACAAAAAACAGCACTCAAGATGGTCCCTAGCCTGGCAGATCTGCCATATAGGGAAAGGCTGGAAAAGCTAGATCTCCCTACCTTGGAAGGAAGGCGAGAGAGGGGTGACATGATTGCAGTGTTCAGGGCCTTGATGGGAGTAGAAAAAATTGAGAGAAGACCTGTTTGGATGGGATGGGATAGTAACAAGAGGACACAGATAGAAACTGAAAAAACCAAGTTGCCTGAAGGGTGTCAAGAAATATAGTTTTCCATATAGATGCATAGACCTGTGGAATAGCCTGGACAAAGAGATCATCCAGTCAAAAAACTTAAAGGAGTTCAAAGCAAAATTTGACTTACTGAGAAATGAAGACGGGACCCCACGAGCTTAGCTAATTTCCTATATATCACAACTAGGTAAATACAGAAAGTTATGTATCTGAGTAATGCAGACAAGGATTTGTATATTTGAAAACAAAAGATCAGTTCCAGTACAGTATCAACCCTCTTCCTTATATCCGTAGCACACATGAACACTCCCTCTGGGATTGAGGTGTTTGGCTGTATATGGATAGTTCGATGGGTGTAATTCTATACAGAAGTTTATTTTGTTGTTAAAAGTAATATATTGTAAGATAACCTCAGTTCACTTGTTGTCAATGAGGGAAGAAGTTAAAGATGAGTCTGTGGTTGATGTTAGTTTTATTTTCTTCAAAGGGAGTATATCACACGAGTGATACTGAGGCGAGAGCTGTTTTGTGCTTGCTAACTCCGCGCGCTCTCTTCCTGCTTTGTAACTCCACGCACTCTCTTCCTGCCTTTCCTACCATGCCTCTTCTCTCTCCTAACCCCTTCTTCTTCTCTCTCCTAACCCCTTCTTCTTCTCTCCCTGCTCTCTCTCATAATTCTAATTCTGGTCCCACCCTCTCTTGGTTAGGACAGCTCGTGTCACATGGCTTATACAGTTGTCGAAGGTTCTAGAAGCCTGTTTGTGTATGTATGTATGTTTTCTCTCTCATCAGCTTCCCACGATGAGGGATGCGAAACTGGTTTCCGGTGACACCTTGCAATCTGGCATGCCTCAGTTAAATTGCAAACGTCATTTCCTTTCCACTCCTCTATCTCACTCACTCTCTACTCTACTATGTTACTCTGCTACTGTGCACTGTATTATGATAATTTAGAGCCATGACAGTGGTAATGCACCACTCCTCAGCTTTGTGAGCCTGCTATGATTTCTGTGGCCACCATTTCTAATGCCTCAGTAGTGACATAAGTGGCTCAGTGTCTTTTGCTCTTGTTGCCTCCAAAACTTTCTCGCCGTGGGTGAAAAATTGCTTTTTGGGTTTGCTTTCCATTATTTAAGGAGGCAGTGGGTTCACTTGTTGGAGTGCCACCTGTGATACCAGTGATGGTGTCCTGTTATTCTCCCATCACATGTCGGAAGACTGCTGAAGCTTGTAACTAGACTGAATTTAAAAGTGGGATGGGATATAGCAAGCAGAGGAAGATAGTTTAATATGGTAGGTGAATGTGTGAAAATGTGATGTGTAGATTTTTAAGATATCCTTTGCAGAAAGTGACAAGGAAAAAGCTGAGTAGATGAAGTATTGAAAGGAATTGCATCTAACAAGGATGTAGAAATTGACATAACTAGGCAGAATAGGTGACATTAAATAGGAATTACGCCTTACATGGAGTTTTTTATTTTTTTTTTTATAATAAGTTGCTAGTCAGCAAACTGGCAGTATCATACAGCTGTAATGATGTGACAGAGCAAAGTTGTGGGAATGATATTAGCTTGACGGATGGAGCGAAAAAAGTCAGTGGCACATGCAAAGGTGAAAGGATACATGCATTGATGATTTCATGGAATGCACTAATGATAGGTACTCTGCCTGTTTAGGGGCCCTCCTCACTTATGCCTGTAATATTGAAGACTTACTCTGGATGATGATGTACTGTATATTTTATGTAAGTCGTGATTTATTGTTATAATACAGTGGATAGGTATCTTTATTGTATATCATATGCTGATTTTCAGTACCTGCCATATTAAGGAAGTATGATCTCTTACAATCAATTCATTTGGTGTAGGGTGCAAACACTTTCTATCGTGAAGCGGGTCCCCCTGAAGGTGTAAGCTGGAGTGGAGAGGCAGTAGTGCTGCTCCATGGGGCTGCTTTCCAGTCCAAGAACTGGCTGGAGCTCAACACCATCAATATACTTGCTGCCATGGGTCACAGGGTTATAGCCATTGATCTCCCAGGTAAGCTTTAGCCATTGTTGCCAGTATCAGTACTGTGTTACTGTATATAGTAGTCTCCAGTATCTAAGTGCAGTACAGAACTCCACTTTTCTTAGAGGTTATCTATCTATCTATCTATAGCCAGATGCCGTAATCCCATAAGGGGTGGCCATTTGACTTTGAGATATTCATTTTACGGGGAGGTAACCCTCCACCAACCCACTTGTTGACACGTAGGGAGCATGTATGGTTTGGTTAAATGGTTAACCCCCCGGCGTTGTAAATGGTTTCTTGGCTTACTGGAAACCATTTGACTTGTCACTCAGTGGTTATGCTCCAGGAAAATTATGTTAGTTGTAAATAAAGAAGCAGGGCATGGGACAGAGGATTCAGAAGATTTCCGATTTTTACTCACTCTGTGTAGTTATGCGTTGGGTGTCTGCCCTTTCCTCTCTTCCTTCCTTCCTCTGCTGTCTTTCTTTCCTTCATTCTTTCCTCTTCTTTCTGCCTACCGGTGACTTTATGGTCCCTTTTCTGTCCTTTTCTTCATTCTCCTCTTTTTTTTGCCAATGGGTGACTCTACACTGAGTGACAAGCCAAATGGTTTCCTGTACACCAGGAATCCATTTACTATGCTGGGTGGTAACCATATAACCAATTTATGGCACTTGGTGGTTTAGTGGGTAATTAAGGTGCTCCAGTCAGGTTGAACCTGTGTATGTTTGTATCCAAGGGGTGGTTGGGGTTTATTGCTCACATAATGCCACTCAGGGATGAGTAAGGCTGGTCACTTTCATCTTAAACGTCCGGACCAACTTGCCTAGCCCCGGGCCCCTATGCTTCTCATGAGGCAACATAGGATTGGATGATGGAAGGATGGATAATAACTGAAACTGAAGCATAGAGTTAATGTAATTTATGTAAAGATATAGAAGAATAAAAGCATGGTGCAGAAATCACTTAGTGGCAGACTCCATATTCAGCAAAGTGCTTGCAGTAATGTCAGTGCCCATAGCAGTAAATTGGGGAAACAGTTGAACCACTTTGATACATAGCAAAGGTGTGATACATTGAGTCATAGCATGGAGATTAAGTCTTTTTGTCAAGTTGTGTTGTGATATTTCAGGAAATAGCTGAAAATTTTTATTTGTCAAATACTGTATGTAAAATTGGCAAATGTGTGAAAATGCCAAGCTGGTTTGAAAAAGTGAAGAGGATAACAGAACATCTGTGATCACAGAAATGCAGTAAATACTGGTACTATATATCCCAGAACTATAACAGATGTATATTTATGTGTACTGTACTGGTAGTTTTGTTGAGGCATTTTACGTTTATACCATCATATTCCTTTTCACACCAGCTTTGACCATAACTTACTTTTTCTTCACATTTACTGAAGTACTGTATACTCAAGCTTATATTCACTGTATCTGTTTAAGTAGGTGTTTTAGTGAGCTGCAGGTTGTTTGGTGCCATGTCAGGTACATTTTGTAAGAAACGTATCCTTTACATTTATAGTCTAATTGAATCTCGGGAAGTTCCCAGATAGGTTTTTCCATCAACCCTTACTCCAAGGAGACACCTATAGGGAGACAGTTAAAAATCTTTCAACATTATTATAACAACACCTCATATTTTGTATTGTGGAGTTGCACAAGAGTCCTTTAGCACAAACAGCCTAGGTGATGGGTGCTGTGACTTCATAAATCACCCCAAGGAGTGGGGAAACCATTCCACAGGTATCTGATGAAATGTCTTGGCTTAAAATGAACAGTCAAGAGCAACTACCCTACCATCAGCCAGTCTTATAGGTTGTCTGACCTATTCCCCCCCCCTCTCTCTCTCTCTCTCTCTCTCTCTCTCTCTCTCTCTCTCTCTCTCCCCCAGAAGAGTTTTTCAGCCTTATAAACAGTAGGAAGCCTTTTAAAGACAGTATTGGACCACTTAAGGATCAAGCAGGTATAATTCAAATTTCAAACTTAGATATGGCCAACACAGTGCTCTGGTTTCTCCTAAGGATCCCTGGACAGGGGATGGCCATGTCTGAAGAACCTCCAGACTACCTTATTCTTACGCACCTTTCTCACTCTTTCAAAGATGCCTCTTCCTCTTTGTACTCATTCCACACCAAATCAGGTCTACCTCCACAATTAGTGCCCTTTATCTTATTTTCACACACTTTATCTTACACCCTAACTATGTGCATTCTTCAATGTAATCCTCTTTATCCACTCAGCATTCCCACACCTCACTCCTATACCTTTTTTTATCCACTCAATAGTTTATATAAATTTCACTGTTTCTTATATCGTCCTTCCTTCCCATGCCTACAGCTGATACAAAAGGTCACTTCAGTAGCTTGCAACATTGGCAGCTCTCTGTCACGCGCAGGCCGCAGAACACTTTCTTGCCGGGTGCTCTTAGCCTCTATACTAACTCTCTTACCCATAAAAATACCACTAACCTCTCAAAATACTCCTCTCCTTTAAAGTGGTCTCCTTAATCTCACCCTGTAATTTGCCATATTTATACAATATTGCTCCTAAATACAGGTACTTAAAAGTATCACCCTCCTCAAGCATTTCACCTCCCATCTGGACCTAGCAATTCATTGTGTTTCATTGCCCTATTGGCTACTGCTTGCTAGAATCTATTGTCTTATTCTTTCCTTTTGCATGCCAGTATCTTTGTTTTTCTCCACATTCATCATTAACATTCTTTCTGTGCAAACTCTAACTCTGTCAGATTTATTCATGAGAGTACCTTTTGCAAATCACTCACACTTTCTGCCATCAAAACTGCAGTGTCATCATACATGCAGGTTACAAGACTCCATTCATTGCCTTGCAACTTCAGTTTCACTCCAATATCTGCCATCCTCACCTTCAGGTCTCTAACTGTTCCATTCATTTATATAGTAAAGAACCATGGTGACACAACACATTCCAATCTCACACCTACAGTATTTCTAAGATCACCGAGCTTCATCCCCACCTTCACATCTGTAGTACTAACCTCATAAAAAGATTTAGTTGCCCTTGGTACCATGTACTTATATGCCTAACGCACTCCACAGTTCTTCCCAGTCCCTTCTATCTTAAACTTCTTCAAGCCCATAAATGCAACAGACAGCTTATTATTCTTTTCACTGCACCTCTCCACTGAAGTCCCCCACTGTAAATATTTGGTTTGTGCATCCCTTGCCCTTTCTGACAGAACCCAACTTGTTCTTCATCTATGCCATCTTCTGTTATGCTATGCACTGTCTCTATAAGCATAGTACCATACAAATTTCCTGGTGTGCTCAGTAAAGTAGTCCCCCTAGAATTCTCACACTCTTCGTTACTTGCTTTTCCTATATACACTGGAATTATTACCATCTCTCCAGAGTCTTCTGGTACTTCCCCCATCCTGTGCCAGGGTGCTCATATTGATTCTTATGCTGACAACCTCATCATCACCACTGGGACAGTTATGTAGTTGTACCAATAGATGTTGGCAGTTCTCTAATCTTGAGTGTCTTGGGAGGGAAAATGAGCAGTCAGCCACTAATGCTTTTCACATTTTATCAAGATCACATCACCGTTTTGGCCACCAGACGTTGGTAGAAGAAAAATAAGTCCCAAGGCCCTTGTATGCTTCCCAGGAACTTCATTTGTGGAAACTGGTGTCCATACCTGAGCAGTTGTTGCTTCTGCTCCCCACTTCACCATATATGTTACAAAAAAAATGGGGTACCTAGGTGCTCCGTGGCATCTTTGACAAGGAGGGTGTTGGAACCACGTTACACGATGCATGATTTGAACGATTGGATGAGAACAATGATTTTGAAGTAAGGTAACCATGCCCAGGTTGGTATTTTAACCAGAGACAAGAACAATGCATCCCTCTCCATAGTTTTGTCAAAAGCCTCAGATGCCATTTTTCCACTCACCATTTACAGTGCATAGGAGGTGGTGTAAATGGTTCCAAGTTTGTTTAGGGTGCTTTCATAGACACTCACTGTCACTGAGAAAAATTAGTATTTGGCTTTGCAGAAGCTCTGGTTTTCAGGCCCCCCAAACAGTTTTTCACACATGCTGAAAGAGAAGACACCTGACTGGCTTTTCATACCTAAATAATTCTTCCTTTTCCTCTCCATTTCACCATGTGGAAATGGAGCACCTAATTATCTAACTTAAGAGATGATGGTGATGGTCTGGGCAGTCTGTGGAGCTGGCTGATTGTGGAAGAGTAGTACCTGGTGGTTCTTTCATAGTGCAGACACTTCATTTAAAAACTTAGTATGTGTTTCTTTGTAGTTTGTGTTTTTTCTGGGGTTACAGTATCATTTAACTTCCCTTTCTCTTAAAATACTCATCTACAATTCCACAAAATGCTTGGTGATATAAAGGTAGAGGGATTCTCAACCCTGTCCCATCAGGTGCCCCCTTTCCCTGTAATACAAGAGAAAATTGGACTTTTGATCATGCAAAAATCTTGATTTTACAGTGGATTAATTTGTTGGACAGCCTCATATGAGTTAATATAATATTCACTAATTACTTTGGCTAAATCAGCATTATTTATATAATTGCATATAATTTGTTTTGTTTCATTTATAAAGACACCAACATGCTTGCATGTATCGGCCTTGGTCATCTAGTGGCAGCTGTCCATGCTGCTCAGTCTCTGGCACCCTCCCTATTCAGTTCCTTATCCCTGAGGGTCACACTGTATGAGCTTGTCTCAGGTCTTTTTTGATCTGCTTCTTGTAACCCCAGTGGAGTAAAAAGTTTAGTGAGTACAATGCAGTTTCATACAGTGATCACTTTTTAAATGCAATCCACTTGGACTGCAAATTGTGACAGGTAGGAATGCCCCAGGTTATTATGTGTTTTATGACCATTTATAAGTCCAGTATTCAGACCTCTGAATCTGGCCTCCAAGGGTTGTAAATGACACCACCACCCATCCACCCATGTCAAGCTTTATGTGGCAGTAGCCTTGCTTTTTAGCTTAGAAAAAAAAAGTCAGGTAAGATCTGCATTCATCAGTTTTTCATGTTTCATAACCTGGTATACATTAAAATTTAGTGGTGCATTGCTGGTGTGGAATGAGAGGGATGAGCTGGAGGAAGGGAAGCTGTTGCTGTGTGGGGTGGGAAACTAGAATCAGAAAAGGAATTTTGAGCATGATTTTGTGGTGGAAATAATCGTTATATTCCCATAAGATCTGTTATTTACATCAAGGCAAAAAACTACAAGGTGACAAGTTATTAAGAATGAAATTACACATGATCAGCAACTAGACCATGTGAAAGTTTTGTTAAAAGTGGAGTTCTACTGTACTGACAGTAATGCAACATTTTTAGTATTCACTAATTCAGTTTGACTAGTTAAATATTGTAATAATCAGTAATGTGCTGAATAGAATTATGTTAAATGCCATTTTGTGAGATTGGAGAGTGCAGCATTCATGAAACTTAAAGGGAATAAGATTAACTAGGTTTTTAATTTTTAGATAATTTGCTAATTGATGGTTAGGATGATATTTTTTACATACTGTACTTATCCCCTAGAGAAATGGACTGATAAAGTACACTATTGCTTCTGATTTGGGGGGAAGGAGGTTGCAAGTTTAGGTTGAAGTAGTTTCAGCAGTAGTCTTTGTTATAGCATGATTATTTCCATTTGCTTAATGTATTTTTGCATGTCATGGTTATTTTACCTTTATTATTATTATTATTATTTTATTATTATTGTTGTTATAGGTATTATTTTTGCTGTTGTTTTTTAGCATTTTTTCTGTTAGTGCAGTTGTGCAAATACTAGTCTATAGTTTAATTAATTTTTGTCTTGCATCCTTCACTTACAGTTATGTATTAATACTTTTGCATGTCTTAATTATGTGTGTTGTACAAGGCTATGGGCTGTCTGGAAGTGCCCAGGCAGGAGACCCAGCAGACTACCTGAATGCTGTTATGACTAGCTTCAAGGTCACTAAGCCGATCCTGGTTTCACCGTCCATGAGTGGCAGCTTCTCGATCCCGTACATCATCAAATATCCCCAAAGTCTTGGGGGATATGTGCCTGTTGCTCCTGTCAGCTCACAGCTGATCTTGGCAACAGCCTCCAGTGTAACAGTAAGGAAAAAACAAAACTAGCATTTGTTTTACTATCTATCTATATATCTGTTGCCAGATGCCTTAGTCCTGTAAGGGGTGGCCACAAACTAATCGCCTCCATGTCACCCTTTCTCCTGCCATTTCACTCCCCTGCTCCGAACTGACACCCCCATCTCTCATATACCACTCCATTCCATCCCTCCATCTCATCCTTGGCCTCCCCCTGTCTCTCCTCCCTTCCATAATGTATTACTGTATTTTAGAATATTTTAGTCATCATTAAATGGCAGGTTTTAAAATAAAAACCTCTGTTTGCAAGTTCTAAGAATGTAGCAATATGTAGCTAGGGTTTTTGGTAAAACCACCCCGTGGCCTTAGGTGACTAGATTTCGCTGAGCAGAACAAGAACTTTGATGTGAGAAACATCTGCTGGAAGGCACTTCATCTGTGTAACTTCCTCTTGTTAGCATACAAACACTTGTATCGTGTGCAGCACAGTACTCCCCAAGACACTGTCACACCCTCGATTGTGTTCATCAAACAGTATCTGTTCAGTTAGAATAACAGTTCACAGGTAGGTATGAGGAAGTATGAAGGAGAGTGGGAGGATGGACTATCTGGGAGGGCAGTGTGAGGCGCTGTATTCCTAGGGCTCGCAAATGCAGGGTTTTATTCTAAAACCTGCCAATTTATGAGTCTCGTTGCAATGTATCACCTTGAAGCTACGAGTGCCCACGTGCAGGAGGAGGTTCATGCGGACACAGATAGTTTTTTTTTTTTTTTTAACTGCAAGCAAGAAGGAACCAAAGGCCAGGAGCCCGCAAACGGTTCGTTCGTTCGTTTTTGAAGGCTCCAACATGCTTGCATGTGTCAGCCTTGGTCACCTAATGGCGGCTCTCCACGCTGCTCGATCTCGGGCAGCCTCCCTATTCAGTCCCTTAACCCTTAAGTCACATTTAATGACCTCGTCCTATGTCTTTCTCGGTCTACCCCTCCCAACCCCTCCCCCAATATTAACACTTCTCACCCTCTGCACCCAATTATCATCCCCCATCCTCTCCACATGTCCAAACCACCTCAGCCTACCTCTCCTCATCACAACACCAATACACTCCAGTCCCATCCTACCTCTCAACTCTTCTATCGTAAACCCAGCCCCCCCAGGCCTTGCACGCAGGGACGCACTGCACATCCACCTAATCATTGTCATTTCTGTACGTTTAAACCTGCGAATATCCTCTTCCTTTACTGCCCAGGTCTCACTACCATACAGCATCACACTCCTAACACATGCTGCATACAAAGACCCCTTAGCACGTAAGGAGAGTCCTCTCAATGTCAGGAGAGGCAACAGCTCCCTGAACTTCTTCCAACCACTTCTCACTCTAGCAACCGAGCTAACTCCAGCCCCACCTCCGGCACATAACATGTCTCCCAGATAACAAAACTCCTCCACACACTCAAGAGACTCACCTGCAAATTCAACCCTCTCACGCCTAACAATCTCCACCTGCTCTCCCCGACACACCGCACACATGAAATCAGCATTATCTCGCAGTCTACCTCTAATACCACTACATCTCTTGTGCACCCATCTATCACAAACACTGCACAAGATGGAATTACTTCCCACACCCATGTGGCAAACTGCACATGGCCACTCTCCCTCTCCTCTGATTGTACCGCCACCAACCCTAGATATCATCACTTTTGTTTTATCTGCATTTACCCTTAAGCCCTTGTACCCCATACCATCTCTCCACTTCTTAAATCTTTCCTCAGCCTCCCCTTCATTCTCAGCAATCAACACCAAATCATCAGCATACAACATCTCCCATGGGAGTCCATCTCTGAAGTCACGTGAGAGGGCTTCGAGCACCATGATAAACAACAAGGGACTCAAAACTGACCCCTGATGCACACCAACATTCACGGGAAACTCATCACTCAAGACTCCATTCACTCTTACCTGGGTGCGAGCACCCACTTACATGGCCATAACCGCCCTAACCAGCCACTCTTCCAACCCCAGCTTTCTCATTGCCCACTTCACCACCTCTCTAGAGACTCTGTCAAAGGCCTTTTCCAAATCAACAAAAACAAAATACAATTCCCTTTTTTTGCCAATATATTTTTCCTGAAGCTGTCGAACAATGAATATGGCATCAGTGGTCCCCCTGCCTGGCATAAACCCAAATTGCATCTCACTGATATTCACTCTTTCTCTAATCATACCTTCTAGAACTCTCTCCATTACTTTCATTATCTGATCTAAGAGCTTTATACCTCTGTAATTTCCCCTTTCCAGGGGGAAAAAAAAAAAGCCCCCCCCAAAAAAGCCAAATTCAAGATCCGTTCATTTCGAGATGCCCGGACACATTGCGTTTGAAAGACTGGAGATCATAGGCAGTAGGAAATACAGACAGAGGGAGACAGTTCCAGAGTTGACCAGTTGCATAAATGAAGAACTGTGAGTAATGGTTAACTCTTGCATTAGAGAGTTGGACAGAAAAGGGATGAGAGTTTGTTGCTAGACTGGTGCTGTGCATCCATCGTAGAGGTGGAGGGATGCAAGCAGATAGTTAGAGGAGCAGTGACCATTGAAGTAGCGATAGAAAAGCGATAAAGATGCAGCAGTGCAGCGAAGAGACAGAGGTCGAAAGGAGCCAGTAAGAGGAGGAGAGTTAATGAGACGAAAAGCCTTTGACTCCACCCTATTGAGAAGAGCCTTATGTGGGGAGCCTCCCCACACATAAGAGTTGTACTCAAGACAGGTGAATGAAACCCACATATAAGGTCAACAGCTTTGCAGGGGTAAAGAAGGTATGGAGTTGGCCTAGCACACCTAATCTCTTGGAAGCAGATTTTACAAGAGATGTAATATGATCTTTCCAAGATAAGTCCCGAGTGAATGAAACCCCAAGCATGTTCAAGGATGATGCAGGATGGAGCTGGATATTATTAAATATTAGTGGGTACTCCTGTGGAAGATTCTGTTTGGTTGATAGGTGTAAGAACTGAGTCTTTGATGCATTAAAAACAACAAGATTATTTTTACCCCAGTCAGAGATATGAGCTAAGTCAGACATTAGGTGTACCATAGCCTCATCCCTTGTTTGTTGAAGTAACTTCTGAAATGAATGTTGAGGGAACTGAAGGAAAGGTGAAGGGTGGAGTTATCACCATACAAGTGGATAGGGTTAGATGTACAGCTTAGATGGTCATTGATGAATAAAAGGAAGAGAGTTGGTGATAGGACAGAGCCCTGAGGAACAGCACTGTTGATAGATCTAGGAGAGGAACGATGGCTGTCTACAACAGCGGCTATAGAACGACCAGAAAGGAAGCTATAGATGAAGGCACAGTTAGAGGGATAGAAACTGTAAGAGGGCAGTTTGGAAATTAAAGATTTATGCCAGACTAGATCGAAAGCCTTTGAGATGTCAAGTGCAGTGGCAAAGCTTTTGCCAAACTTCTGAAAGGAGGATGACCAGGATTCTGAAAGGTAGGTGAGAAGTTGACCATATGATTTTTTTTTTTCCCACTTTAAATATTGTAGTATAATATCTATCTATCTAATGCCAGACGCCCTAATCCCGCACGGGGTGGCCACAAACAAATCGCCTCCATGTCACTCTATCCTCTGCCATTTCACAACCACGCTCCCAACTCACATCCCCCTCTCTCATATACCTCTCCACTCCATCCCTCCATCTCATCCTCGGCCTCCCCCTCCCTCTTGCCCCCTCCACCTCACTCACATACACTCTCCTCGTCAGTCTTTCACTCTCCATCCTCTCCACATGCCCAAACCACCTTAACGTGTTTCTCCTAATGCTTCCCATCACATCCTCAACCACACCACACTAATCTTACCCCTCCCCCACCCTGCAGTTTTTAGCAAACCTCCAAATTTTACATACAAAGGGGCATTAAGAAAGAAAAAACTAAATTTTGTTTACCTGATGTCCTTGAATACGTATAGATTAAAGAATTTTGGTCTTTGAATATAAAGTATCCAGTTTGTTGCTGGTGGACTTGAAATCCTATCACGAAAATTAATGGTAAAGTAGCAATAAAACTCACCCTGTAGTTTGCATTATTTATTAACCTCTGTTCTAAGTGCTTCTATTTAATACAGAATTCGGATAAACAAGTGTAGAAAATAAGTGATCAGGTTTTAATACAGCTCATGGCCCAAATAGAAGTACAGTAAACCCTTGATAAGCCGAACTTTTAGAAGCCGGAATCTTCAGTTAGCCAAACTCAGGCCGAGACCACGTATGAAAGTAGGCCGTAATGCAAAAGTAGGGGGAGAAATGGCGTCAAGTGGACTCGTGGCACCAGTCTGCTGCTTGCTTTTGGAGACGGTAGTTGCGCCATTCTTACTGTCTTTTAGTGCTGAACAGTGCTCTCCTTTTGCCTTCTGCCTTGCCATGGAAGGTTCATAGCTTAAAAGAAGTGATACTGGCACCTCTAGTTGTAAAGGAATGAAGCTAAAAAAAAAAAAAAATGTGCGTGTGTGACAGTGTAGTGATCATGATTAAAGTTCAGTACTATTATTACTGAAAGTGTTACATTGCAGTCTATTACAGTGATTACATTTAAGTTTAGTTCTTAATATAGAGTGAAATAAATACTGGGTACTGTTTAGAATTTACGTTACAGTATGAACTCAACCACCTCCACCACCTCTGTCTCCAAAACAAAACAAACTGCCAAAGAATCTACTGCTTCTAACGAAAGGTGTTACACTGCAGTCTATTATAGTGATTACAATTAAGTTTAATTCTTAATATAGAGTGAAATAAATACTGGGTACTTTTTAGAATTTACGTTCAAGTGTGAGTTAAACCACCTCCACCACCTCCGTCTCCAAAACAAAACAAACTGCCGACGATCTTCTGCCTCTGACGAAAGGCAAATTATGTGCACTGAATTCTTTCTTTTTTGTCATTCTATATTGATTTATACACTGTATATGCTCCTTTACTTTAGTGTTAAGAAGACAAGTAATAAGTATTGTTATTGCAATTTGGGGGGGTGAAAATCCATCTCCAACACACGTTACCGACAGTTGGTACTGCCTTTGTGAATGATTTTCTACCAATTAACCACTTCAGTACTGTGACATCTATTTCTACTTTATTTACGCTTCCTCCAGCTGATTTTATGGAACTCAGGACTGGACTCACATACTGAAGGGGCTAACGAAGGCTGTACCAACCCCGTGCACTTCCACAGATCCCACCTACACTGACTAAAATTGTCTGGTGGCAGAAAGAACAAAATGAAAATACACCCAGCACTGTAGGGGTTAAATGTATATTAAATGCACTATATTGTTTTTTGTCATAACTAATTTATTTATATATGCTTCTTTAATTTAGTGTTGAAAGGATAAGTAATAGGTATTGTCTTAGCAATTTTGGGGGGTGATAATTCGGTAATTTAGCAATTTTGGGGGGTGAAAATTCGGTAAGCCGGAAAATTCGGTAATTCGAACCAGGGTAGAGCCCCATATAGTTCGGCTTATCAAGGGTTTACTGTACATCATCAGAAAATCTTAGAAAAATATAAGGGGGATCGTACTGGTGGTGCACTGAACCTGCTGCTATGCACATTTGAGCTGAAGCACATGATCTTTCTATCTATTTGTCTATAGCCAGATGCCCAAATTCTGTAAGGAGTGGCCACAAACAAATGGCCTCCATGTCTCCCTTTTCCTGCTATTTTGATGCCCTCCCCCCAACTTACACCCCCGTTTTTCATATACCTCTCCACATCCCTGTATCTCATTCTTGGTCTCCCCTTTCCCTCTCATCCCTTCGACCTCACTCATGTAAACTTTTCCTCATGAATTTCTTACTCACCATCCTCTCAACATGACCAAATCATTTCACTGTATTATTCCTAATGCATTCTATCACATCAACATCCACACCAGAAAGCTCCTTCACTTCCTCATTTGTCTGTCTGTCTGTCTCTCCATGTAATTCCACATGCTCCTTTCAGATAACTCATTTCCACTGCTCTTACTCTTGTGTCCTTCCAACAAGGTCCAGGCTTCATTTCCATACATTAGAGTGGGTATCACAATACCATCATGCAGTGGCTTTTTTACTTCCATGCTCGCTTCCCTATTTCTTACTGCATTTAATGAACCATTAGCCTTTTTTCCCTGTTGGACTCTTTCAAGCACTTCATCCCCCAAACTTCCATCCTTATTCATCACACTACATAGATACTTAAATGCACTTAAATTTTCCATTTCCTCTCCATCCACATGCACTGTGCACTCAGTGACTTCTTCTCTCAAAGACCTAAACTTTTCTCTTCTCTACTTTCACCTTTAGATTCCACTTATTACGCACTCTCCCAAACTCTGTCACCAAGCCCTGCAGTTCACCTTTGTCTTGAGTTAACAATACAGTATCATTTGCAAACAACAGAACAGGAAGCTTCTAAATACCTCACTCTCTCATTAGGGCTGCTCCAACATCCACTGCTCTACCTTTTAACTTTTATAACTTCATCCATGTACAGTTTGAACAACCATGGAGACATGATGCATCCTTGTTTCAATCCAGTATTCAGGTAGAAAAATTCATTTTGTTCACTATCCACATGCACTGCAGCCTTAACACCTTCAGACATACTCTTCATGACATTCACCAGCTTCCCAATTACTCCATATATTCATAATATTTACCACAGTCTTTGTATATCCACTCTGTCATATGCATTCTCCAAATCCATGAAGGCTCCATACAGCTTTCCCTGCTCTATAAACTTTTCCACTAAAGATCTAAGGATGAATATCTGATCTACACAACTTTTTCCCTTCCTAAAACCTCCCTGTTCTTCTCCAACTAGTTCTTCTGTTATTTCCCTGACTTTGTCAGTATGGATTCTACCATATACTTTTCCTGTTACACTAAGGAGACCAGTGTCTCTGTGATTACTGCACAGTTCTTTTACCCCTTTGCCTTTGTACAAGGAAATAATTATACCTGACTTCCAATCCTCTGGGACTCTACCTCCCTCCCAGGCCAGTCTGCTCAACTTCCATATTCGAGCCACTACTGTCACTCCCCCATGCTTCATCATTTCACCAAACACTTCAGTTCCTGGGGCTTTCTCCATTACATTCACTACTTCCGTCCTACTGATTTCTCCTTCCTTCTCACCTCCCTCCTCCTCCCAGATATTCCCCAGCCATTTATACTTCCATTACAAGGTCTGTTCAGAAAGTATCCAGCCTCATTTTTTTTTTCTTACTAATCAGTTGGAGGATAGGAGCAGGGTTTTGTGTAGCACAGTGCAGGACCTTCATGCACATGCGTGATTTATGCCAGCCACCATGAGGGACTCAGTGGCTGTCAGTCTGCCTATGTTCATGGTCATGCACATTACACCCATCGCATTCTTTGCTTGTCACGTTGACCGAAAGAGTCAAACAGCGTCACTGCATCAAATTTTGCCAAAAACTAGGTGATACCCAAGTTGAAACTATCAGGAAAATCCAGCAAGTCTTTGGGAATGAAGTCTTGGGGGTAATGCAAATAGAGTGGTCTATCTATCTATCTGAAGCACATAGAGTGGTACAATTGCTTAAAAAATGGCCAGATGGCAGTTGTGAGTGATTCACATCTTGGATGGCCATCAACAAGCAGGAGTGCTGAAAGTGTGAAGAAAGTCTGTGATTTGGTCTTGGGAAATCATCAGTTGACTGTCAGAGAATTTGCTAATGAAATTTGAATCAGCAGTGAGTCCGCAGAGTTGCCGCCAAGTTCGTTCCAAAGCTTCTTTCACGTAAACAACAAGCTGTGCGAATGATTGTTGCTCAAGACATGTTAGAGTATGCAAATTGCAATCCAGACATTCTGAAGACTATCACAGGATATGAGAGTTTGGGTGTATGGGTACGACCCAGAAACCAGAGCACAGTCATCTCAGTGGAAGCATGCAGGGTTGCCTTGGCCAAAAAAAAAGCACAACAGGCCAACAGCAAGGTGAAATGCATGTTGACAGTTTTTTTTTATCACCATGGTGTTGTACATCATGACTACACACCAGAAGGTCAGACTGTCAACAAACAATACTACCTCGTTGTTATCCGTCATCTTCGTGACGTAGTTTGGTGGAAGAGACCATACCATTGGAAATTGGCAAGTTGGAAGCTGCACCATGACAATGCCCCTGCCCATTGTTCTCAACCAATTCAGGAATTTTTGGCCAAGCACAACATCCCACAGGTCTGGCAGGCTCCCTACTCACCAGATATGGCTCCCTGCGAATTTTGGTTATTCCCCAAGCTCAAAGCTCCACTGGAGGCATCATGATTTGAAACAAGAGAAGAGATCATGACAAATGCAACTAAGCACCTGCAGGAGATACCGAAAACAGACTGTGGAAAGAATGCTGGGCTACATGTTAAGTCAGAAGGGGCCTACTTTGAGGGGGATTAGTGTCCTGGCTGAACAGGGTAGCTGTTTTTTTTTTTTTTTTTTTTTTTTTAAAGCCTGAGGTCAGATACTTTTTAAGCACACCTCATACTTTCATTTTCTGTGTTTAACAGTTCCTTACAGTGTTCTCTCCATCTGCTGACTTTTTCTCCCCTCTTCACAGTCAGTCTACCATTTTTACCCTTTACTCCCCTACTAACTTTTTATCACCTGTCTAACTCTCATTACCTCCTTCCAGAACATTTTCTTACATTCCCTCCACTTTACACTCAAATTCACTCCAGAGTCCCCCTCCACTCTCTTCTTACTCTCTCTTACTAATCATTTCACCTTTCTCTTCCTCTCTACATATAACTCTATCTTCCATCTCTCAACTTCCTCCATGTCTCTGCTTCTTGTCCACTCACTATATGCTTTCTTCTTTTGCACCACAGCTTGTCTTACCCCTTGCTTCCACCATGCAGTTCCTTGCACACCCTTTTGTCTTCTCTTCACCCAACACTCACATACTGTATGGATTTATTCTGTGAATATCTTGCACACACCTTCCACCTCCCCCATCTGCTCCAAATCAAATTTACCCAGTCGCTTCTTCACTTCTTCCTTATATTCTGCCTTTATTCCATCCTCATGCAGCCTTTCTACCCTCCTTGTGTGGACTACTTTCCCCTGTCCTTCTCTTCATCTATTCATTCATCGTATTTTTACCTTGACTTTCACTACCATCATGTGGTGATCAGAAAGTTTACTTCCCCAACCTCTGTATGCTCATGCATGCATTACATTCCTTCTCATTCTCTCATCCACACACACATAATCAATCATTGCCTTCAGTTCATTCAGTTTACCACCTACCCTTCTCATCACTCGCCATGTATGCCTGTGGATCATTTTGTGCCTAAAGAGGGTATTGGCTAACATCAACCCCCTCCCCACACAAACGTCTGCTAGAGCACTGTCATTCTCAGCCAGTTTTGCAGGCACACCCCACTCACCAGCTACACCATCCACCTTCACATTCCTTACTTTTCCATTTGTCTCCAATCAAAAATGCTCTCTCATTCCTCTCCAACTTTTCCAAGCCCACTTCCACATTTTCCGTGAAACAACCAGTAGAAAAATGCAGGAAGAGGTGCCTTTTCCACTATACCCACCCGAAGTTTGTCTTCCAGACAGTGTATGTTGGTTGGTATAATCTTACCGTGGGTTGATGAACTACAAGGAGGAGGATGAAATTTCTGTTTTCACGTTAGCCCAACATTGGCCACCACTTCAGCCCAAGACCTTTCCAACCACTCTTAAAATTTGGCATAGATGGAATGGACTGGAGCCTGGCTGTCAGAGCTCCTTCTTGAAGTTACTGAGCTTAGAGGTAGGGTGAAAGCTCTTTGAAGTGGATGTTGAGGATGGTCAGTGGTATTAAGTCTAAGAACATTCTGCCTGTTGAAAGTGTGTCTGAGGTCACTTGGAGATTGACTGTTTTGTTTATGAAGCCTGGGTCTTTTTATGAAAGAAATGAATCTTTGGCAAGGCTTCCTTATTGGGTTGCTGTGAGAAGGCTGAATGATAGCATTTCTGCTGGGATGGCTTGGTCATAACCTGGGTGTTGACAACTACCTGTGGTGGGGCTCTGGCAGTAAGTAGCTGCATGAAAGTCTCTCTAGTTTTTTTTTTTTTTTTAAATGCAAGAAAGAAGGAACCAGAGGCAATGGGCCCGAAAACTGTTCCTTCTAAGAACAAACAAAAACAATACAAAAAGAGAGCCAAATTCAAGATCCATTGTTCATTTTGAGATGCCTGGACACACTGAGTTTGAAGGACTGGAGATCATAGGAAGTAGGAAATACAGACAGAGGAAGACAGTTCCAGAGTTGACCGGTTGCATAAATGAAGGACTGGGAATAATGGTTAACTCTTGCATTAGAGAGTTGGACAGAAAAGGGATGAGAGCTTGCTAGACGGGTGCTACGTGCCCGTCTTAGAGGTGGAGGGATGCAAGCAGACAGTTCGGAGGAACAGTACCATTGAAGAAGCGATAGAAAAGAGATAAAGATGCAACAGTGCGGCAAAGAGACAGAGGTTGAAGGGAGTCAGTAAGAGGAGGAGAGTTAATGAGACGAAAAGCCTTTGACTCCACCCAGTTGAGAAGGGCTGCATGTGGGGAGCCTCCCCACGCATGAGAGTTGTACTCTAAACAGGGGCGAATAAAACCCTTGTACAAAGTCAACAACTGTGCAGGGGTAAAGAAGGTTCGGAGTCGGCTTAGCACACCTAATCTCTTGGAAGCAGATTTCACAAGAGATGTAATATGTTCCTTCCAAGATAAATCCCTAGTGAATGAAACCCCATGCATGTTTAAGGATGATGCAGGAGCGAGCTGTACATTATTAAACATCAGTGGGTACTCCTGTGGATGATTCTGGCAGGTTGATAGGTGTAAGAACTGAGTCTTTGATGCATTAAAAATAACAAGATTATTTTTACCCCAGTCAAAGATACGAGCCAAGTCAGACATTAGGTGTGCCATAGCCTCATCCCTTGTTTGCTGAAGTAACTGCTGAGACGGACGTTGCGGGAACCGAAAGGAAAGATGAAGGGTGGAATCATCAGCGTACGAGTGGATAGGGTTAGAGGTACAGCTTAGAAGGTCATTGATGAATAAAAGGAAGAGAGTTGGTGATAGGACAGAACCCTGAGGAACACCACTGTTGATAGATCTAGGAGAAGAGCGATGGCCGTCTTCAACTGCAGCTATAGAACGACCAGAAAGGAAGCTAGAGATGAAGGCACAGATAGAAACCGTAATAGGGCAGTTTAGAAATTAAAGATTTATGCCAGACTCGATCGAAAGCCTTTGAGATGTCAAGTGCAATGGAAAAGCTTTCGCCAAAGTCCCAAAAGGAGGATGACCAGGAGTCCAAAAGGTAGGTGAGAAGATCGCCAGTGGAGCGTCCCTGACAGAACCCATACTGACGATCAGAAAGAAGGTTGTGATAGGAAAGATGCTTTAAAATTTTTCTGTTAAGAATAGACTCAAACACTTTTGAAACACAGGATGTTAAAGCAATTGGACGATAGTTAGAGGGCTGGAAATGGTCACTCTTCTTTGGGACTGGCTGAATGAGAGCAAACTTCCAGCTAGAAGGAAAGGTACAAGTTGACAGACAAAGGCGAAATTGCCTAGGCAGGGTGTAAGCACTGAAGCACAGTTCTTGAGGACAACAGGAGGGACCCCATCAGGCCCATATGCCTTGTTAGTATTGAGACCAGTGATGGCTGTAAATACATCAGCTGAAGAAATTTTAATGTCAGCCATAAGGAAGTCAGAGGGGGGGGGAAGTGATGGAGGAACAGCACTGGAATCGTCTAAGGTGGAATTGGAGGAGAAAGTCTGAGTGAAGAGATCTGCTTTATCAGTAGGAGAAACAGCTACAGAGCCATCAGAGTAGAAAAGAGGAGGGAAGGATGATGAGGTAAAGTTGTTAGAAAGGCTTTTGGCAAGGTGCCAGAAGAAGCGTGAAGAATTCGAGTTGGATAGTTGAGAACATTTAGTGCGGATGAAATTATTTTTAGCAGAACGAAGAATAGACTTAGCACGATTCTGGGTAGAAACATAAGAAAGATGTGATTCAGGGGTGGGTTGGCTCAGGTACCTTTTGTAGGCCCTCTCCTTGTTGCGGACAGCATTAGAACAAGCGTGATTAAACCAAGGCTTTCTTGCATTAGACAAAGGATATGAGAAAGGAATGTATGCTTCCATGCCTGAGAGAATAACCTTCGTAATGGGTAAGGCACACGCAGATGGCTCCCGGCCATGGAAGCAATAATCATTCTAGGGAAAATCAAAGAAGTACTGCCTGAGGGCCTCCCAATCCGCAGCTCCAAAGTGCCACTGACGACGTTTCTTTGGAGGATCCCCAGGCCGCACAGGGGCTATAGGACAGATTAAGATAATGAGGTTATGATCAGAGGAGCCCAACGGAGAAAAAAGATTAACAGTATAAGCAGAAGGATTAGTTGTAAGGAAGAGATCAAGTATGTTGGAGCTCTCTCCAAGGTGGTCAGGGATACAGGTAGGGTGCTGTACAAGCTGCTGTAGGTCATTAAGGATAGAAAAGGTGTAGGCTTGTTCACCAGGTGGATCAGTGAAAGGGGAGGAGAGCCAAAGGTGGTGGTGAACATTGAAATCTCCTAGAATGGAGATTTCAGAGAAAGGAGAAATGGATAGAATGTGTTCCATCATAGAAGTAAGATAGTCGAGGAATTTTCGACAGTCAGTAGGATTAGGCGATAAGTAAACAGCACAGATATATTTAGTCAGAGAATGACAGGAGAGCTGAAGCCAAAGAGTAGAGAATTCAGAAGAATCAAGTTCAGGAACACGAGAGCAAGAAAGGTCGTTGTGTACATATACACAACAGCCACCTTTGGCTTTGAAATGAGTATAGAGAAAGTATGAGAATACAGAAATGTGTTTGCTGTCGGTTGCCTCAGACAGCTGAAGAAAAGGTGAGGTTTAGAGGAGGAGAGGTGGTGTTCCACAGAAAGAAAGTTAGAAGAAAGGCTGCGAATGTTGCAGAAATGATGAAGTGAGTCAGACTGGGACTGTTGGGCTGCGAAAGAGATTCTGTTAAAAACTGAGTTGAAAATATTTGTGAATGCTGAATGTCCAGCGGAAGCCATTAACCGAAGACATGCTTTCATTGCTTTATCAGATGCCTCATGGGCACTGGGCAAGAGATTGACTGCACATTCTCAAAGTACTCTTGAGAGATCCATTAGGGCTGTGGGGTTAAGGCTTTCAGAAGAGTTTGTTGCAAGTGAAGTCATCCTCTTGGCAATAGTCAGGATCAAGATAGGAGCTATGAGTGCCTTGGCTTCAACTTTTGTGTAATCTGCATCAAAAAGCCACTTATCTACTGTAGGGTGCTAAAGTCAGAAGGCTAGGAGATAGTCCAGCTTTGGAGCTGCCAAAAAACAAAAACTTCAGCACTTTGGAGAGGAGTGAGTCTGATTCTGATTCCATCAACAGGAGCCAAAAGATTGCTTTTGATGGTGAAGCTTCAAATGCCTGGGAAGGAAAGCTTACAGATTAATGTTAAGTTCATCCCATAAAGTCTCTGTTAGAGTTCTGATGTCATTCATCCAGTTTGCATATATGGGAGTAGGGACCTGTAATCCATTGCTTTTGGATTTAGGGAAAGAGTCCTGTTATCTGTTGATATGAATGGAGTTCATTGGAGAACTTGTACCTGCACTAGTTTGTCTGCTGCATCAGTCATGGTTTTCCAGTCAGATGATGCCAAATCACATTTTGGAAGCTACCTTTCTGTCACTGGTTTGCATTTGTAAATAATCCTGTCTGTTGACAGGGTTTTAATAGAAACATTTGAAATATGCTCCCAGACACTGTTTTTCACTTGATGAAGAAATGAACCTGAAGCAGTATTGATCACCTGCCAGTTTGGTGGAAAAGATTCCCATCCTTGAAGGAGAAAAGGGTACAGTATGTGTGCCTCAACAATCTCTTGTTAATCTTTGTGTTCAGATGACTGGGAACTGTATCCAGGTTGAGCATCTTTGATTTCCTCTTATAAAACCTAAAAAAATCTTTGTCTGAATCCCCAATTATATGAGTTAGAAGCTGGTGAAAATCCACTTGTGAAGCAGTGCATGCCATATTGACTGGGTTGGTAGGGCGTGTTACATCTCATCTGAATGATCATTGTTCAGAGGAGAAGTGGATGATCGAGGGGAGTGCTCTGATACTTGATGAGGCACCTCAGGACTTGTTGCAAAGTGTGCTGAGGATCTTGGAGGAGGATGAAACTGTTGGTGACATTAGTAAATCTATAAAGGAATGACCTTAGTAAATCAAGAAAGGAAGGAATGCAGGGAACTAATGAATGTATCAAAATTTTGACCTTGGTCTGCTGCATTAATAAACTGGTCTGCCTTATGAGGGTCAACACCTGAGGGTAAGTTAGTCAGACCCATTGGATAACTGACATAAGGCTTCTTAATTATTTTATCAAACAGTGATGAACAAGTAGCTGCAGCTGAAGAAAGAGAAAGCGGACTTATCAGGTGATGCGAATGTTCTGGGCAGGAACTGACTGCTAAGGGGTTCCCTGATGTTCAGAGGAACATCCTGATGCAAACTACCTGTATAATTGAAGTGTTAGAGTGGGATTCTTCCAGGCTGGGTCACAGTGATTGCCATGGCCATTATGCATATGTCCTGAAAGAAAGTAGGATGTCCCTAATAATTTGGTGGAAACAACATGAAATAGAAACAGTTCGCCATCAAGATCAATCACTGTTCTGTCACCTCCATACTCTAATACTGTATTGCCAAACTACTGTAGTAAGGATGTACTTACTTGTGAACAATAAGAATTTGATGGAGGTGCCCCAAACATAACAGTCGATGTCTCTAGCTTCTCAGGGAGCAGTGTCTTCCAGATGGCACAGGTTTCTGGATCAGACAGATTGTGTGAGTAACACATAAAATGAGGGAGGCAGTATGGGTGGTCACAGGGGGCAAATCATGCCTTGCACCTTGGTTTGGCAGTTGATTTTAACGGACCCTTTTGGTGATGCCATCTTCCTGTAATAATACTCAGAAGTGGAGATACGGAAATACAGTAATCCCTCTATTATTCGGATGTCCGATACTCGAACACCCTCACTATTCGGATATCGTGGGCTGCCCAACCCCCAAAATACCCAAAAATTCGAAAAAAATCGGAAAAAATTCGAATTTTTTGGACCGCGTCAGGGTGAATTTCCCGCGCGCCAATCGGCTGTGTTTACGCGCGTGGCGCCTGTTTGTCGGTCCCATTTCCCACTCAGTTGCTGCCTCGTGAACAGCTCCGACAATGGCGGCCGAAGTGATTGCTTTTGTGGTGATACCCTACCTCCTACAGTGCTTGATGCTGCTCTTCACCTTCTTCATCATGTGTGTGATAATGGCCCTGCCACCTGAGAAGAGGAAGAAAGTGGTTCTGACTCTGGAGAAGAAGAGGGAAGGGTATTGAAAAAGATGGACGCCGGGTGGCCGACATCACGGATTCGTCGTGAATTCAATCTCCCTCGCTTTTCCTTGTTTGATATCAAGAAGTCCCGAGACAAACTACAGCAGTACACAGCTGATTTCGCTTCGAAGACCAGACAAAACGTGGAGAGGAAGGTGCTGTTTACTCCTAAGTATGCTGAGATTGAATAAATTCTCCAGGACTCGTCACTAAACCACACGAGAATTTACTGTTATGTACAGTGAAGTGAAGTGTTGTGATGCAAGGTATGCGACAGAAAACGTTGTGGAAAGTGCTTGTGAGAAGTGCTGGTGAGTGTAAAGTGCACCGGAAGTGCTAGGGTGTGTCAGGTGCAAGGTCTTGCTGTCAGAGTCTGAGATGATCGAGCGTGTTATACATCAGGACGGCGGCAACATTCTGGTAAGTACCCTAACTTCACCAAAATTCCTTGTTTTGTTCTTTCCATATCATTAATCTCATGCATAAACTGTGTGAAAGATGATTTCCATAAAGATTTTCATGCCTAACCTGTTTTCATCATGCTGTAAATGTGTTTAAAAATTACCAAAAATGTTAATCATAATTTCCTGCCTGCAATTTAATTTTTTCATGCATGGTTTTTAAGTGCACCAGCTGTGAAAAAGGTGAAAGGCAGTGAATTTCATGTCCGGTCATAACCTAACCTAACCTATCCTAACCTAACCTGTCCTTACCATAAAGAATTTCATGCCTAACCTGTTTTCATCATGCTGTAAATGTCTTAAAAAATTACCAAAAATGTTAATCATAATTTCCTGCTTGCAATTTAATTTTTTTATGCATGGTTTTTAAGTGCACCAGCTATGAAAAAGGTGAAAGGCAGTGAATTTCATGTTCGGTCATAACCTAACCTAACCTAACCTAACCTAACCATTTTTCTGGTAGCAGTTTACATCATTTACTGTATTTAATGCTTTGTATCCAATAATTTAGTGCATAAAATGTGAGAATAGATGATTTCCATGTCAGATACTTACTTATACTATGCTGGCAAGTTCTGAGCACCTATGCCTCACTCACCTCTAAATCATCATTTTTTGGTTAAAATTCAATTAATTCATGCTTTGTGTGCATTATTTATGTGAAAAGGGACCTAAATAAGTGCTATACATGTCCAGTAGGGAGGTAGGAAGGTAGTTTTCTGATTTAGGTTAGGTTAGGTTAGGGTCATGAATGACCAGTGCTGGAGCTTCAGGGCCCAATATTTGGACAAAACCAATATTCGGACATGCCTTTGGCTCTATTACATCGGATATTGGAGGGATTACTGTAGTTACAGTAAAACCTCGATATAACGAACTTCAATAGACCGGAATTCACTTTTATCGAACTTGAGGAGCTACCGGACTAAATTCTTATATATTGGAAAAAGTCTGATAAAGCCAGAAGTAGTCTGGACTGCCTGACCACTTCAGCTATGTTCACCACAATAAGATAAATAAAAGACATGTTTATCAGTGTACAGTACAGTATTATTATTCCTTTTGATTAATGTAGTGAAGGTATAACACAGTACAGTACTGCAATGGTAGTGGAAACAGTTTAATAACCATTGGTGCAATCCAGACTTATGCCTGATATATCGGAAAAAGTCCAGATTAGCAGGGGAAAGTCCAGATGTCGCATTTTTCAGAATGGCTGGGCCCCAATTAGTCCGTTATAGTGAGGTCTTACTGTAATAAGAATTATTATAATAATTTCATATTGATATTAAAATTATTGGCAAAGACATTAAATTAAACCCTAAAACTGTACAGCATGGGTGAAATTGGACCAGACAGGAAATATGGTAGGCCCTTGCTGTAACGGACTAATTGGGGGAAAGCCAGGTCTGTTAGAGCCGATAGTCCTGAGGTGTGATTTCAAGCACATATTTGAAAATAAATGAATACCATAGCACATAGTAGTACTAATTTGGCTATAATTTTGCCCTTTTGCAGCTATTTCACATCCTTGTCATAGTGCATTTCTTCATGACTATACTGTACTCCATTTCACCAAGTTTGGCACCAGTATTGATGTCCTCAGTGCATGTAGTGTTTATGTAAATCCTCAGCATTAGGTAAACCTCTATGGTTTACCTTGAGAACCAATATATAAAGGCAATGCAAAAAGGTATATCAAGTTCTGAGGCCCTTTATGAATGCTACGGGTGTTGAGGACATCACTGATTGTGCCAGACTCGGTGAAATGGAGTATAGTAAATCATTACTATAGTCTGTTATTACAACTCAGCAGTCACAATGGGGAGAGGGCAATTTCAGGCCAGGCTGGAGTATAAAGGGTAAGAAATACATATACTGTGACCCACTGCATCCCAAGTAATGTCCATTTCTTGTTATAGCTGATGAACGTTTGGTGGGCTTTGTATCACCCGTTAAATTCGATATTCACTATACCGGGGTCCATTATAGTGAGGGTCTACTGTAATTAGGAGAAAGGCCAGTATACTTAACCCAGGGAGCTGGGATATTCCAATTAATAAATTTAATAAGGAAAATTGACTTTAAAAATTCATTCTGGTCAGCAATAATAGTCAAACTTTCACGCTAATACTGGCCACTTAAGCACAGAATCAAATATGCAGAGTGTAAGAATGGAGCCGAATCAGCAGGGGCAAAGGGCAAGTGAAAGCTGACTCGGCATGAAATGTGCTGCACATAGCACCAATCTGCATTGCCGTGTAAACAAAGTTATGATGCTACTATCTTTGCCCAGCCCATTCTAACCAAAGTGGCTGAATCACCACTTTGTCATAGCTGAATCGGCACTATGTCAAGTGAAACTAGGCTGTGAGAGATGTGTAGTAACAATCATCATGTAAACACAGGTGTAGCGCCAACATCTTTCCCCAACCTGTGCTAACCTGAGTGGCCAAATTGGCACTACTTGGAAATAAAACAAGGCCGAGAAAGGAAAGGGGAAGATGGGTCATCATCAGTCAACCACCAAACAGAGAAGAGTAACCTGTGGTTAGGCTTTGAGAAGAGGTTTGACCCACAACAAAACCCAACTTGGGGAAGAAACAACAAAACAAGATGAAAGGGTCCAGTACACAACCATCACAGCAGAAAAGGGGGGAAATGGGTACAGTGACAGAATGTGTGAGCAACCCATGCCAAGCAGGGCCCATGCACATACTCTACCAAGGGTATGCAGCAAAAACAAGACCCCAAAGCCCCCAAACCTCGAACACATGGCACTAACCCAAAAGAGAGAAGGCAGAGAGAAGATATAGAACTAGGACAAGGAGGAGCAAGTAACGAAAACCTGCTGGAAGGCAAAGGAGAGAACAGAAGTGGAGGCCTCAGGGATAGAAGTGCATCCTGAAACAAACCACAAGAGGAGAAAACAGCTAGCACAACAACTTATCCATGTACCTAGGAGACTCCATTACATCCAAAAGGAGCGGGGATGTCTGCCAGGATAAACACAGAGCAAGGAGCACAGGAAAAAGGTAAAACACTAGCTGTTTGTCCATGAAGGGCCACATGACTGACTCGCTTAGCAGGAATGAATTACCTGTTGACCAGTACAGCCATGGGTGCGAAACACCACTTGGGGGAGTACTGTACAGTACATGGTATAAGTGTTCATAGGCTAACAGGAGGAAGTTACACAGATGAAGTGCCTTTTGGCTGATATTTCTCACATCAGAGTTCCAGTTCTGTTGAATGAATCTAGTCACCAAAGACTGGGGGGGGGGGGGAGGCTTGGTAAGAACAGTAACTACAAGGCGTTACATTCCAACGGGACTCGTAAATCTTACATTTTGCCATGTATTGTAAATCGTACATTTTGCCATGTAAAGTTTCATAAGAAAGGAAGAGCTTAGTTCATTTAAACATCATAAATTTTAATTGGTCCCAAAACTTGGAAGATTTTAATGAGGGGCAGAAAATCATCCCAATTTACAGTGCAACAGATATTTTCTTTCCCAAATTAATGCTACAGCATTAAAGCTAAATTTACTTCCTGGAGGAAGTGTATTTAGCAGTTAACCCACAGATGAATGCCTTCAAAATTAAGGGTCACTTATTAAAGCTGGGAGATATAACTTCCTGCTATAATGTTGTACAGTGGTTGCATTTACATCCCACTACCACCATCCTTTAACAGTTGTAAAGTGCTGAGAAGCATCACATTGATTTAGCAGAACTTGAATATTTGTCTCAGAGGAATTACTTGGGACCCTTTCAAGTTATGCAGTATTGGGGTATTCAGGTATTATTGTGTTTTGTTATAGTGCAAATACAGTAAACCCTCGATATAATGAACCATTTGGGGGGAGGGGTGAGTCGTTATATCCGAAAGTTCGCTATATCCGATGGTCGTTATTAACCGAGGGATTACCGACTCAAGGTCACTATATCCGTGGAGTTGGTTGATCCTATGTACTTAACCCACAACCTGCTGTATGAAGTTTCACATGGAGAATTCAGTAGTTTATGCAGTGTTACAGTATATTTATAGTAAATACCATCCTGTATGAAGTTGTAGTTGTAGATATTAATACAATTCCTATATTGTAATGTAGTACTGGTACAGTACACTTACCATGCCAGGAAGTGCCAAGAAGTGATGCTGTAGTCACCACCAGAATAGGAGGGAGGCAGGGAGGGATTTCTGAAGAGGTCAGTTACTGGCACCATACAGTACACCTGTACACCAGAGCACACCACTCTGTACACACCAGAAATTTTTGTACTGTATCACTAGGGCACTATACTTAATTTTACACTTAATAATATAAACTGAACACTTCAGAACAATATTTACACTTCAGTACATACTATTTACACCATATATACACTTTACAGGACACATTATTCACTCAATCATCATCTGAGTCTGCAAAAATCATTTCTGGTGGCTCTGGTGTCACTTGTGTCAGGGAGGAAGGTGTGCTGGTGCCAGAAGCCAAACTGGGGAGGCTCACAGAGGACGTCGAAGTCACAGGCACACTCGATGTCTCTGACACAGTACGTTTCTTTTTTCCTGGAGGAGAGGCGACAGGCTTAAAGAAGTCTGATATCTTCTGCTGTACTTGCCTGGCCTGGTTTCTCCACATGAGGTCCAGCCTAATCACTCTGAGGAGTTTGCAATTCTCCCCCAGAACGCCACCAACGTCCTCTGCGATGGCCAAGAGTGTGTCTGCAGCATCGATGGGTGCAGAGAGGGATGGCCCACGTGGCCTCTCCTCTTCCACCTCTGCAGGTGGTTCTAGGGTAGTCAGTTCCTGGACTGTTTCCTCCTCTGTCTGGTGGTGGTATCCAGGCGGACCACCATCCCTGTTCAACCATTCTTCCACCTCCTCTGCAGGGATGGAGCCTTGGCCAGCTGCAGCCAACATTCCGGCAGCCTTTGGTGGCTCAAATCCCTTAAAGATCTGGCTTCTGGATTGGAGTCCTGGGGGTTTTCAGGAGGTTTCACCACGCATTGTGGAGAGTTGTAACTGGTACTTTTCTCCAATCCTGTGCCCAGTTCAGAATTGCGTTCTTGATATTATACTGTACTTCTTAAAATTGTGTAGGGTCTTCTATCCCCTTGTGTCCACATACCTCCTCCTCCATCCCATCCTCTGTCACAATTAAGCACTGGTCCAGGTAAATATTCCGATAATGCCTTTCTGCACTTTCTATCACCCCCTGGTCCATTGGCTGAAGTAGGGCAGTAGTGTTCAGGGATAAAAATATTACCCTTATTTTCCTGTCCGTCAAACACAATTTTGCAGTGGAAGGGTGGGCTGGGGCATTCTCTAGGAGGAGTACAGCCTTGACATCCTCCTTACTGATGCCAAAGACGGCCTGGTGCTGCCAAAGGGAGGGGTCAAAACTGCCATGGAACCAGGTGGTGATAATTTCTTGGGTAAACCAGGCAGAAGGTGCTGTGGTACTCTGTAGGAAGCTTATCCATAATGTCCTTGAGAGCCCTGGGCTTCCTACTCTTGCCCACAATGACTGGTTTCAGGCGGTGGGACCTGTTGGCATTTGCACACGTCGACACTGATATGTGGTCCTTCGCACTCTTCCTCCACTGAGTGCTGCTGATTGTCTTGGAGGCCTGGATATTTTGGGGAAGTAACATCCAAAGAAGGCCACTTTCGTAAGCGTTATAGATTTGGAAGTCGTGGATGCCCTTCTCCTCCAGCTGACGAAAGTGATTTATGAAGGGGTCCACTGTGTCAGCGTCAGCGCTGAGAAGCTAGCACGTTATCGCCTTATTAATGATGCCGTGATGCCGCCTAAAGCACCACAGCCAGTCATCACTACACGTGAAATTGTCATGCCCTAGGTGACCACCAAGCCACAGCACTGCATGCTGAATGTCAATGCCACAAACTGGAACCCCCTCTGCTCTCTCCTGCGTGTGCCACTTGTACACAGCCTCGTCGAGATTTTCTGTGGGAAGTCGTCTCTTGCGGTACAATTCCTTAGCCTTCTTGCCGGCCTTCATTGCTTTCATGGCCTGCTTCACTTTTTTCTTCCCATTGATGAGGTCATGGACTGTCGTCTTCTTGAAGTCGTACTTGTTCTGCAGTTGACTTCGCAAAGCACCTTCCTCAAATCCTTAATAATTTGATATTTTTCAGTTAGGGTGAGAATCTGCCTTTTCCCCTTGCCTGAGGGACCAGGACTTGTTGATTTTGATGCCATTCTTGTCACTGGTCAGAAGTGTTGGTAGGTCACGCTTGGTACGAGAGGTCATGCACGTGGGAGAGGTAAGGCGGGAGAGAACCAGACGGAGCGACTACAATGCACAGACTGAGAAAGACCCAGTGCGGAAAGAGCTGAGGTATGCGGGCTAGCTACCCTACATGACTCGTCATGCAACCGCTCCCTCAATGGTGAGTCATGGGAGCCGGGTGCACTAGAACTTCCACCGCATACACTGACCAAAGGTCACTATATCCGGTGGAAGTTTGCTCAGGGAATGCTGGGTTGTGAACTTCCGCCGCATACTGTTCCATCACTGTTCCTCTGAACTGTCTGCTTGCATCCCTCCACCTCTACGATGGGCACGTAGTACCCGTCTAGCAACAAACTCTCATCCCTTTTCTGTCCAACTCTCTAATGCAAGAGTTAACCGTTACTCCCAGTCCTTCATTTATGCAACTGGTCAACTCTGGAACTGTCTTCCTCTGTCTGTATTCCCTACTTCCTATGATCTCCAGTCTTTCAAATGCAGTGTGTCCAGGCATCTCGAAATGAATGGATCTTGAATTTGGCTGTCTTTTGTATTGTTTTTGCTTTTTCTTGGAGGGAACAATATGTGGGCACATGACCTTTGGTTCCTTCTGCCTTGCATTAAAAAAAAAAAAAAAAAACGACCAAAGGTTGCTATTTCTGGCAGAAGTTCACTCGGGGAACATTTGGTCACAAACTTCCGCAGAAGTTCACCATGGAAATGGTGGGTTGTTAAATCTAAAGTTCGCTATAAAAGGTTTCGTTATATCGAGGGTTTACTGTATTCATGTCACAGATTTTTTATCCTGGAGTGGAGATGATTCAGACATTGGATTGTGCCATGTATGCCCTTCTGATAAATAGGGCTTAATAGTGTATACTGGTCTCAAGGGTTTCCTGTCTGATTATCCAAGTACATTACTCCTAATGAGGCCTAGATTAGGTTTTCCTATTACCTGTTCTCTTCAGTAGAAGTGAAGATCACATAACTTTTGAAAATTATTGACTTGGTACTCAGCCCTTGGCCTCCTCCTTACTTCCCATTTATTGTTTTTGAATTAAGATATGCTGATGATCAGTGTACTTGCAGTTTGTTGTTATTTATTTTGGAGTACCTATCATTGCACTTTTTCTGCAGGTCATTCTTTTATATTTGTGTGTGTGTCATTTTTCTTTTCGTGAAACTTCTCCACCATGTTCTCTTCAACCTGTGGTCCTTTTGGATGCTTTTTAGCCACCTTAACATGAGTCATCCCTCACCCTCGAATCTCTCTCTCTCTCTTTCGTTCATCATTCTGCTGTGAGAATATTATAATTTACATTGTTGCTGAAAAATTAAGTTATATGTAGTGAATGCTCAGTATATAAAATCTTGGTATGACATATATATATATAAAGTAGGCGCGGAAAGTGTTGACACCATCTTAAAAAATGAAAACATTCTTGTGGTTAGCAAGGAGAAGCAAATAAATTAACACTCACCACTGAATTTAGTATTTACTGGCATTCCCCTTCACCTTTATTATCTTCTTAAGGCATCTGAGGAGACTGATGACGTAGTTTTGCAGAACAGACGGACTAAAACTGCTCCATAGCTGCAGCCTCAAGTTTAGGCAAAGATGATGTGTCCATACTATGCAGCTGCCGCTTCATGTGCGCCCATAAATTCTCAATGAGATTGATATCTGGGCTGTTTCCGGGCCAATCTCGAATAAAGGGAACCTTACAGTCTGTTAACCACTGTTTCACTGACTTTGCAACATGTGCAGGGGCAGAATCTTGCATAAATACTCTTGCCTTGGTTTTATCAAAAGAGTCACTTAAAACATCATATAAGAGCTCCAAATAATTGTTCTGGATCACTTTTTCATTTGCAGGTAGAATTACCAACCTACCAACACCATAATATGTAAAGCAGCCCCAAGCCATGAGTGAGGCTCGGTATTTAACAAACTTGGAAGTGTACTTAGGATCCAGGGGGTCACTGCCTGGTTGGCGGTACACTTGTGATGAAGGGGTACCAGTGACAGTAAATGTTGACTCATCACTCCAAAGCACA
>JAGKTI010007796.1:0-35644 GCA_018397915.1 Birgus latro | reverse complement strand
ATACACACACACACACACACACACACACACACACACACACACACACACAAAGGCACGCGACAATGTCCTGCTTTTAGCTCTGGTAAATCTGGTCACCTTAAGTTAAGCGGGAAGCTTGGGGAATTTACCTTCCTGGTTACCAATATTTCCCGAGTATCAGATATATACTCTTATACTTAGGCTGTATCATTGCTGTATATTCAATACCGCCAGTATCCAGGGTCACATGAGCATTTTTCCATTGAAACAACCTCAAACACACCCCATTCACATAACACAGTTGGTTGCAGTGTCTAGTGGTAGTCTGAAATGCATACGGTAAGTCCATTTTGTTAAATATTATCATTTTATTTTTAAAACAGAAAAATTAATTAAATATTGGGCATTTATTGGTGAACTGATGATTTGGAAAGAAGTGTTCTACAGTACAGTTATCACAACTTCCTTTCTCACAGTTGTGTATACATGCTGTGGCCTACCCATTTATTCCTCACCAGACTGCCGTCACTCCACCCCTCACTTGCCACTCAGCTGTTTTGCATATAATATAATAAATACGTAGGAATTGCAAGCACAGTAATTTTGTCAAAATAAATGCTTCATTTCTATCATGTAGAGTATATCTTTTCTGCCAGTGCAAATGTGTTTGAAGATAACAATGCCAGTGGATATGCATTTATCATGTAGAGTATATCTTTTCTGCCAGTGCAAATGTGTTTGAAGATAACAATGCCAGTGGATATGCATTCAATGACTTCATCTTAAAACATTTGATGTCATTGCAAATGCATTCTAAGATGGACATCATCTCAGGTCACATTTGATCACAGTGCAATTGCATTCTAAGGTGACATCCTCTTAGAATACATTTGATGACAGTGCCAGTGCAAATGCATTCTAGGATGACATCATCTTAGAAAGTATTTGATGACAGTGCAAATGCAAATGTGTTCAAAGATGATGTCATCTTACAACACATTTGATGATAGTGCCAATGCAAATTGTTCTAAGATGACAACCTTGGAACACATTTGATGCCAATGCTAATGCAAGTGCTTCTAAGGTGACATGATCTGAGAACACATTTGCATTGGCAGAAAAAGTAAATTCTAGCTGTAAAGAAATAAAGCATTTGGTTTATTTGACAAAATTACTGTGCTTGCAATTGATGCGTATTTACTGTATTATCTGCAAAATAACTGAGTGGCGAGTGAGGGGTGAAATGACAGCGGTCAGGTGAGGAATAAAGGGGTGGGCCACAGCATGTATACAACACTGCGAGCTAAAGAGTTGTGATTACTGTAGAATGCTTCTTTCCAAATCATCAGTTTGCCATTAACTCAAGGTTTATTGCTGTAGTTTATTTTTCCCTGTTTTATGCATAAAATGAATGATGTTTAGCAGAATGGACTTGCAAAGGTACTGTAAGATACTGGAAATTTGTGGGTACTTCAGAGTCAGTTCATTAGGTAGAAAACTACACCGGTACCACACATTTTTGGATGATGAAGAATATACCTTCTTTCAATGGAATTATTTGTCTTGCTTAAAAAAAAAAAAAAAAAATCCTTGAGCTTGGGTCGTTGCAACTTTGTATAAAAAATCGTAGAATTTCTTTATTTTTTTTTTCTTTATCATTTTCTTACCATGTTCACCATTTACAGAATTTGTCCAATTTTTGTTTCAAAGTGAGCACAGTGTGATTAAGATTAGTTTGCACTTTAGGCATCACAGAGTACAAATCACTGATCACAACACGATAACACTGCAGCAAGAGTGCTTGTTTACTGACTGACTGTGGAAACCTGACTGGTAGTTTGTGGAAGTGTGTAAGGTGACCAAGGTAGAGGAGAGGAAAGAGGGGAGAGGAAGGCTGGAAAGGGGATTAACTAGGAAATAACCTTGACCGGAAATGCCTCCACCTCATGTCACCAGATTTCACCCAGTCTCACGTGACTATCCCGTGCAGGGGCAGCCAAAGTGGCACACAGTGTTATTTATATGTTTGCCAGTCCATGAATTTTCCCGGTTGTCTGATAATTCCGGTTGCCTGTTACCTGGATAAGTGGGATTTTACTGTATTTGTTATGCACTTATGTGATTTCATGGTAGTGAAAGTGTTTCAGTGGCCTTTCACACACAAAATGGAATGAAAAGCAGACAGTCACAATGAATGTAAATACTAGACAGCCATCTTGGCTCAGTCAGCTGACTGGGAGGCATCTTAACTTTTTGTTTATCGTTATAATGATATATCACATTGGGAATAAACCTGTTGTGAGACTTGACCATACTAGTGAGCAAATGGAAGGTCATCAGCTGTACTGTTAACTCTTTCAGCACAGGGATACAGGTCATAATTTTTGTTCTTGCCACCTCATAATGATTTTATTTAGCCTAGGGATGACCTTTTGAACTGGAAGGGTTGGATATAGACCTAGAACTCCTTCTCCACATACTTTCCCATGATTAAATTTGTCTGGCTGGAGCATGAATGAAATGAAAGTACATGCTTAAGTTGAAGGGCTCAAGGAAGAGGAGGGTTTGCAAAACATTACTTGTGGAAACCGTTTTGCTCTTGTCCGTCAGCTCTGTATATTTCGTATTATAGACTTAGTACTGTATATGGTCGTCACTTGTTTTTCAGGTTTGACGTTGTTTGGTTTGTTTATATGTGGGTGATACACAAGTGTAAAGTGTGTTCTGGGGTGATTTAACAAAGTTTTTTGTTATATTGTCTGAAAATATATTTCAAGCAAGTACCATACAGTGGATGTTGGAGCAGCCCTAGTGAGAGAGGGCAGTGTTTGGAAACTCCCTGTACTGTTGTTTGCAGATGATACCGTGTTGTTGAGCGAAGACGAAGGGGAGCTCCAAGGCTTGGTAGATGAGTTTGGGAGAGTGCATAAGAAACGGAATCTAAAGGTGAATGTAGGGAAGAGTAAAGTGATGGTCTTCGAGAGAAGTGAAGCCAGTGAATGTACAGTGAGATTGGATGGGAAGGATATGGAGAATGTGAGTGAATTTAAGTACTTGGGCAGTGTGATGAGTAAGGATGGAAGTCTGGAGGGTGAAGTGCTCGAAAGGGTGCAGCAGGGAAGGAAGGTTGCTGGTTTGTTGAAAGCAGTGATAAGAAACAGGGAGGTGAGCATGGAAGTGAAAAAGTTGTTACATGACAGTATTGTGAACCAACTCTGACATATGGAAGTGAAGCTTGGACCCTGTTGGAAGGACAGAAGTCAAGAGTGAAAGCAGTGGAAATGAGTTATTTGAGTGGAGCATGTGGAGTCACATGGAGAGACAGATTAACAAATGAGGAAGTGAAGGAGCGTTGTGGTGTGGTTGAGGACGTGATGGGAAGCGTTAGGAGAAGCATGTTAAGGTGGTTTGGGCATGTGGAGAGGATGGAGAGTGAAAGACTGACGAGGAAAGTGTATGTGAGTGAGGTGGAGGGGGCGAGAGGGAGGGGGAGGCTGAGGATGAGATGGAGGGATGGAGTGGAGAGGAATATGAGAGAGGGGTGTGTGAGTTGGGAGCATGGTAGTGAAATAGCAGGGGACAGAGTGACATGGAGGCGATTTGTTTGTGGCCACCCCGTTCGGGATTGAGGCATGTGGCAATAGATAGATAGATAGATAGACCATACAGTGGAGTAATTTTGTCATGTTCAGGGTAATTATGCCAATTATGCGAAACTCCATTGTACAGATGGGTTACCAAAATTTCTAATACTTATTGAAATATTATAACCATTTGGATTTGGAATTTTTTCACCACTTGGTGTACATAATCCCTAAATTTCATCTTGTTATGTGAATACTGTTTCCTCCTTTTGCAACAGGAGAATGTTTATAATTTTTTTTTTTTACAAAAATGTTTACTGAAAATGTCATGGTTTGGTGCTACATGAATAAAGCAGCCTGCTTGCTTCAAAATGATGTCGATAATTTGGACAGTATAAGGCATGTTATGGCTACAGTATAAGGCATGTTATGGCTACACTTTGAGTGTATAGCGTGTAGTCCCTTATATGCTCCAATGGGGCAGTTGCATCATATTGTATAGGGTGATTGCAACCATGATAGTGATGCATGTAATGGTGATAATAATTGTTTTGAACATATTTCACACACTGAAAACAACTAACTAATCTTTTTTGTTCACTTATATATATATTCAAGCAGTAACCAATAAGATGGCGAGGACTTACATGGCCTGGCTGTGAGATAGAGAAGGGTGATTATGTTCTAGTGTGCTGTCTCAGTAGAGTCTTTGGCAGATACTATGGTTATATGGGTGTATTGCACAGTTTGACTAAGCCAGAGAACACTGCATGGGTTGTTCACTTTTTTCTTAAAATAGAATCATAAAAGTGCAGCCTGGGTTTCAGACTTAATGGAGCCTGATGTCCCAGACATGCTGTCACATCAACAGAGCAGATTGACTTGAAATTAGAGAAACCTGAGTTTGTGAAGGTGACACCCATGTTTTAAGATATATTTGGTACCAAGGGTCTTATTGTATGTTAAATTTTCTACTTTTTGAAACTGTTGACATGTTTTCATTAGATGTAATGTTGATTCTGCATATGCTAGATGATTTTCAAAAATTTCACAATGTTCTGCCCTCAGCATTACATGATTTCCTAATATCTCACAATGTTCTGCTCTCAGCATTGTTTATTGTTTGTAGGTATTTGTAAATGTCATTGGCAGATAATGTTTTTGCTCAAAAATACTTTGATTTTATATAAATTGATGTGATTACCCCAAAAGAGTGTGAGTTGCCTCTTCATGTTTCCCATATATTGTTATTATTTAGTGCAACATCTCTCTTTTCACAGTTTAATTTCCTTATGCATATATCTATAACTTGAGGCAATAACCTGAAATAAATCACACTTGTAGTTTCTGTGACATTAACAGTTAATGAAAAAAGTCAGCAAAAAACTGGTGCAGTTACTTTGTGTATGGTCTATCATGTATTGTAATGTTTTGGTGATGCTGTAGTTTTGGTACCACAAAGGGTTTTTTGACAATCACATAATTGAAGTAACTGCTGTAGGGGCACTTTTAGATGGTCTTGTATTACAGTACAGTATTTGCAGATTGTCAGTATCCATGGATGTGCCTTTTCCCTAACACCTGTGAAAAATGAAGGATGACTGTACAGTACATATGCCCATCATACAACTGGAAGGAGTGTGGTGCAGTCCAGCTTTGTTATACAATTGATCACTTTGTGATTATTTGCTAGTATGATTATGAAGTTACACCCCTTCCGCACTTAATGATCATGACTTCTGAGTTTATGCAATCTTAGCGTGTGTCTGCATTGACATGCATGCCAGCAGTTATGTGTTTGACTTGAGATAACCACCTGGTGTTTACATGTGCCAAAGTTTTGAGATGATTACACCCCTTTGAAGTCCCTCTGCCACTCAACCACTCTAACATGCCCTGCTGCAGTGATCATATCTCTCGTTTCTTGCATCATGTTACATTGCTTTCTCACATAAGCATGGCCATCAGACCACAATTGCTTTTGTAATAATAATGCAAGTGTGTGACTGTTGTTGTGGTATGTGATGGAAAGTAGGAAGTACATGAATTGTTTGTGAATTACTGTAACACCTAGCAGTCATGTCTGGGAAGGGTGCAAGATTCACAAGAAAGCATGATGCAAGTGAAGATGTAGTAGTAGTAGTAGTTGTTCCCTAGGCAGTGGCCGAACAGCCCCGAGTCCCAAAGGAAGGCCATGGCCGAGACCAGGCTTTCCCACAGAGCTCTCAAGGAGTGTATGTTGTGTTGTTGGCGTAGTAATTGTGTACAATGCAGTCTTCCATGATGTGCTTAATTGTATGGGGTGCTGTGTTACATCCTGGGCAGGCGTCAACGACGGAGTCATGCAGCCTCTTCTGATAACTTAAGAGGGCTGGATGATGCCCACATCTCAGCCTGGCCAGGTGGACCCTGTCCGCACGAGGGAGATAGGATTCAGAAGGATGGATATCAGGAGGCCGTGTATGCAGCTGTGTGTTGTCTTTAAGTGACTGAATGGAACGGCGAGTTATTTGATTATGAATATGCTTCTGGAAGCTGGTCTGAGGCGGGCAGGGGGGAAGAGATGACAGTATTTGTGTATGATATCGTATGCTGGGTGTTCTTTTGATGTTCCTTGGTGTGTGTGTGGATGTGCTGCCATATAGTGTAGTGGATATTGTGGGTTTGTGGAGGCTGCAGCAAGATTTTGGGTGCCTCTCATGTGTAAATGATCCTTGACTTTGAAGACTTTGGTTTCATGGTGTAGGTGGTCTGTAGGTGTAGTAGCTGTGCATCCTGTGATTATTTTTAGGGCCTTGTTCTGTATGGTCTGAAGAGTGTTTTAGTGAGGTTAGGAGCCCAAGCAGGGCTTGCATAATTCATCGCTGAACGTGTATATTGTTTGTATACTGTGGTGGTAGTTTCTTTGTTGTGTCCAAATGTTGTATGGGCAAGTGCCGCCCTCAAGGCATTGAGTCTAGGTGTTAATTTATTTTTGATGTTTGTGATGTGTTGTGTAAATGACATTGATGTATTGTACATTACACCAAGGATTTTGTGTGTGTGTGTGTGTGTGTGTGGTAGGGGAGTGTTGTTTATGGTGAGGTGTGGGATGTGACTGTGTTCTGCTGTCCAGCTTGTGAGAGGGGTCACTGTAGATTTGGCTGGGGCTATTTTGAGCCTGCTTTTGGTGAACCATTCGTGTAGTGTGTTGAGGTAAGGTTGGAGGATGTGTACGGCTGTATTTGCATTTTGGCGTGTACATGTAAGTGTTATGTCATCTGCATAGGAAGCTATGTGTATCTGTGGTGTATGGGGTGTGGGTATGTCATGCATGTATAGGTTAAAGAGTGTAGGGGACAAAACAGATCCTTGGGGGACGCCATTTGTGAAGTTTCTGATGTTCAGAGACTGACCGTCAAAAGTTAATTTTGCACATCTGCCTGCAAAGTAGTTTGCCAGCCATCTAATTGTGTTATTGTGCATGTTTGTGTTGAATATTTTGTTTGTGAGTTTGTGGCGGGGGATGGAATCATAAGCTTTACTAATGTCTAGTGTGACAAGGAGTGTTCTGTGTGGTGGCCTAGCTGAATTCATGCCATCAAAAACTCTCTGTGTAAGGTCTGTAAGAAGAGTGTAATATTTTGTTTGTGAGTTTGTGGCGGGGGATGGAATCATAAGCTTTACTAATGTCTAGTGTGACAAGGAGTGTTCTGTGTGGTGGCCTAGCTGAATCCATGCCATCAAAAACTCTCTGTGTAAGGTTTGTAAGAAGAGTGTTTGTGGAGTGTAGTGGCCTAAAACCATGTTGTGATGGGGCTAGTGGGTGTGAGGTGTTACTTGTTGTAGTACCAGTCTTTCAGTGACTTTGGAGGGGGTGCAGAGGAGTGTGATGGGGTGGTGTGAGGAAGGTAATGTGGGGTGTGTTGGGTTTGGGGTTAGTGATGATAATGCCATGCTTCCAGATGTTGGGTATTATGTTGTGTGAGTAGCTGTAGTTTGATGTGTTGGTGAGTACTTGTATGCCTTGTGGTCCAAGGTGTTTAAGGTGTTTGTTGCTTATGTTGTTTGGTCCACAGGCAGATGAGTGCCTGAGGTTGCTGATGATGTGCTTTGTCTGGTTGTAAGTGAAAGATGCGATGTCTGGGTCTGTGCGAAACTGTCTCTTATGTCGGATGATACGTCGGTCATCATGATGGGGGTTTAGACGGCTGACATGTGAAAAGTGATTGATGAGAGTGTCTGCTTGCTGTTTGTTTGAAGGTATGGTGTCTGCTGTTGTGATAGCAGTGTGTGAATTGTGTAGTGTTGCTGTTGGAGAGTGTGATGCTGTTTAGTGTTTTGTAGAGTTTGCTGGGGTTTGTTTTGTGATCAAGTGTTTGGAGATAATTATTCCTATTTAGTGTTTGCTGTTCTGATATTTTATTGTTTATTTGAGTGTTGAGTTCTTTTATTTGTTGTATGATGTCATCTGTATGGGATGTTCGGGAGTGTTGTAGTGTGTCCCATTGTCTGATGAGGCCTTGAATTTCTGGTGTGAAGTTGGGGTTGTGTCTTTTTCTGTTGCCTCTAGGGATGTGTCTTTTGTGTGCATTTTGTGTAATTGTATGTGTGCACAGCAGTGTTGATGTTTGTGATGGATGTACTGTTTAATGTTTCAAAGTGTTGTTCTGTTTCAGCTGTGAAGGCCTCCCAGTTTCCTCTCTTATAATTAGTGTATGTGTGTCTGTGGCCAGCTGGGATGATTCTGGTTTTGGTAGTGATGATGATTGGGAGGTGATCAGAGCCAAGGGTTTTGACCACTCTCCAGGATGTTGTGGGGGCAAGGTTTGGGAAGCAGATGATGATGTCTGGGGATGATGGGAGGAAGAGGGCTTGGTGTGGGGTATGGATATGCTGGTTGGGATTATTGAGTATGAAAAGATGACCTGTCTGGGTTTGTATTGCCAGCCCTCTGTCTGTATCATGGTTGTTGACATAGCAGTCCGATGTCTTGGCATTGAAATCGCCACCCTGGATGATGATGGGTATGTTAGTGGTGTGGTGTATTTGTGGAGAGTGATTGTGTTGTACTTTGAGGGATGATTTGGGGGGAATGTATATGTTTGTGATTTTTGTGTGTGATTTGTTACCAGTGCGTATTTTCTATCTATCTATCTATCTATTGCCAGACGCCTCAATCCTGAACGGGGTGGCCACAAACAAATCGCCTCCATGTCACTCTGTCCCCTGCCATTTCACTACCACGCTCCCAACTCACACCCCCCTCTCTCATATACCTCTCCACTCCATCCCTCCATCTCATCCTCAGCCTCCCCCTCCCTCTCGCCCCCTCCACCTCACTCACATACACTCTCCTCGTCAATCTTTCACTCTCCATCCTCTCCACATGCCCAAACCACCTTAACGTGTTTCTCCTAACGCTTCCCATCACATCCTCAACCACACCACAACGCTCCTTCACTTCCTCATTTGTTAGTCTGTCTCTCCATGTGACTCCACATGCTCCTCTCAAATAACTCATTTCCACTGCTTTCACTCTTGACTTCTGTCCTTCCAACAGGGTCCAAGCTTCACTTCCATATGTCAGAGTTGGTATCACAATACTGTCATGTAACAACTTTTTCACTTCCATGCTCACCTCCCTGTTTCTTATCACTGCTTTCAACGAACCAGCAACCTTCCTTCCCTGCTGCACCCTTTCGAGCACTTCACCCTCCAGACTACCATCCTTACTCATCACACTGCCCAAGTACTTAAATTCACTCACATTCTCCATATCCTTCCCATCCAATCTCACTGTACACTCACTGGCTTCACTTCTCTCGAAGACCATCACTTTACTCTTCCCCACATTCACCTTTAGATTCCGTTTCTTACACACTCTCCCAAACTCATCTACCAAGCCTTGCAGCTCCCCTTCGTCTTCACTCAACAACACAGTATCATCTGCAAACAACAGTACAGGGAGTTTCCAAACACTGCCCTCTCTCACTAGGGCCGCTCCAACATCCACTGCCCGACCTTGTATCTCTTTTATAACCCCATCCATATACAGATTGAACAACCATGGAGACATGACACATCCTTGTTTCAATCCAACCTTCAAATGGAAAGATTCACTCAGTTTGCCATCCACACGCACTGCAGCCTTAGCACCCTCATACATACTCTTCACTGCCTTCAACAACTTCCCATCCACTCCATATATTCTTAATACCTTCCACAAACCTTGTCTATCCACCCTGTCATATGCTTTCTCCAGATCCATGAAGGCTGCATACAACTTCTTGCCCTTCTCTAGAAACTTTTCCACTAAGGATCTAAGAATGAATATCTGGTCTACACAACCTCTTCCCTTCCTAAAACCTCCTTGTTCTTCTCCAACTAATTCCTCAGTAATTTCCCTAACTCTGTCAATAAGTATCCTACCATATATTTTTCCTATTACACTGAGAAGGCAAATGCCCCTATGATTACCACACACTGCTTTTTCCCCTTTTCCTTTGTACAGAGGAATAATTATACCTGACTTCCAATCCTCCGGGACTCTACCCTCCTCCCAAGCCAATCTGCACACCTTCCACATCCATTCTATTACTATCTCTCCCCCATGCTTCAGCATTTCACCACACACTCCATCAATTCCTGGGGCTTTCCCCATTTTAACTTTCTTCATTGCTTCCACCACTTCCATCCTGGTGATTTCTTCCTCTCTTCTCACAACCCTCCTTCTCCCTGCCATTCCCCAGCCACTTATACTTGCATTACTTTCATTCTCTATGTTCAACAGTTCATTAAAGTGTTCTCTCCATCTGTTTACTTTTTCTCCCTTCTCCACTAGTAATCTACCATTTTTATCTTTCACACCCCCACTGACTTCGTTGGCACCCTGTCTAGCTCTCTTTACCTCCTTCCAGAACATTTTCTTACATTCCCTCCACTTTGCACTCAAATTCCTTCCAAATTCCTCATCCACTCTCTTCTTACTCTCTCTTACTAATCTTTTCACCTCTCTCCTCCTCACTACATATAACTCTCTCGTCCGTCTCTCAGCTTCTTCGTTGCCCCTGTTCCTCATCCACTCATTATATGCTTTCTTCTTTTGTGCCACAGCCTCTCTCACCTCTTCAGTCCACCATGCTGTTCCCTGAACCCCCTTTCGTCTTCTCTTCACCCCACACACCACCTCACATGCTGCACAGATTTCTTCTGTGAATACCTTGCACACACCCTCCACGTCCCCCATCTGCTCCAATCTATATTTACCCAATCGCTCCTCCACTTCCCTTCTATATTCAGCCTTTATTCCATCCTCTTGTAACTTTTCTACCCTCCTTGTAACACATACTTCCTCCTGTCTTTCCCTTCTTCTCTTCCTCCATCTTGTTTGGACTCTGATTCTGGCCACCACCAAGTGGTGGTCAGAAAGTCCACTCCCCCAACCTCTATATACTCTTGCATCCATTATACATCTTCTCATCCTTTCATCCACACACACATAGTCAATCATTGCCTTCCGTTCATTCATTCCCCCGTCCTCTCTTCTCACCACTCGCCATGTATACCTATGGATCATTTTGTGCCTGAAGAGGGTATTAACTACCACCAACCCCCTCCCAGCACAAATGTCCACTAAAGCACTGCTATTCTCATCCATCTCTGCAGGCACACCCCACTCACCAACCACTTCATCCACCTTCTCATTCCCTACTTTTCCATTAATATCTCCAATCAGAAACACTCTCTCATTCCTTTCAAACTTTTCCAAGCAGGCTTCCACATTTGTCCAAAACTCTTCTCTCACTCTACTTACACGATCTTGCGTTGGCGCATACACGCACACAATTGCCCACATTTGTAGTCCAACTTTCACTCTTACCCACACAATCCTTGACCCAACTGATCCATACTCTCTTACATTCTCCTTCCACCTGTTGCTCACAACAATACACACTCCCTCTTTCGCCCTCTCATTCTCACCCACTCCTGCGCATATACCCCACCCATATTCCCATTCTCTCACACTCTCACCTCACCATTTAGTTTCAGTTATTCCACATATATCCACTTTTGCACTCTCAAGCACCTGTACAATCTCTCTCTCTTTCACCTCATCATTCATACCCCTCACATTCCAGGTCGCAATCTTTATCTCGTCCTTTGTCCGTTCCTTTGTCGTCAACTTTTGGTCAGTCCTGGTCCGAGGCTTGCTGTTCGTATTTTTAGTTAGTTGTTTTTACAGGGTGGGGCACTAACCCACCACCAACCCTTTTAGTCGCCTCTTACGACAAGCAGGGATACTGGGGGAGAATTCTTGAAAACCCTCTACCCCCAGGGGGGAGAAGTGACTTTGTGTGTGCACTGGTATCTGAAAAGCTGACATATTTGTGTACTAGGGTGATGAGTCCACCGCCGCCGCCGTCGCCCCGGTCTTGTCTGATGGTGGTGAAATTATGAAATGTAGTTTTTTGTGTTGCTTGTAGTTTTGTTTCTTGTAAGATGGCAATGTGTAGGTTGTGTTGTTTGATGAATTGTGTGAGTTCTTGTTTTTTTGGTGTTTATGCCATCTATGTTTAATGGAAGAATGTTTGTTATGTGTGCGGTGTGAGTTGGGTGCTGCAGCACGGAGGGGAGGTGGTGGTGAGGGTGGAGGGGAAGGGGTAGGAGAGGGTTGTGATGGAGATAAGGGTTGGGGTGGATTAGTTTGAGGTGGGATAGGAGGGGTTAGGGGATTGGATGGTGTGGGAAGGATTGGTGGGTTAGGCTGAGGAGGTGTGGGGGAAGTAGGAGTAAGGTTGGTGAGGGGGTTAGTGGGTGGGGGGAAGGAGCAGGTCCAGGTGTTTGTGTAGTGTTTTGTGGATGCAAGTGTTGTGCAGGTGTAATGGGTCCAGTTCTTGCAGAAATTGCACTGAACTGAACCCTTTGTCTGTTGGCTCAAAGTGACAGGTTTTGAGCATGTTGGACATGTGTATTTGTTGGTGGGTCCTGGATTGCTCTCAATGTCCCCGGCGAGGAGGAAGAGTCGAGAAATGACCGCTAGGGAGTCATTTCTCGGTGTAGAAGAAACGGTGTTGTTGTATGTGATGTGTGGAGAGATGTGGTCCTTGTCCAGGCGACCAAAGCCACTCAAAGGTCCAGGGGAGGTTTGCGGTGGTTTGGCCCCCATGCTGTCCTCTTCTCCTCGACAGCCTCTGAGGGGTTGACCCATGGCGAAAATGCCACCTCTTCAGGTGAAGATGTTGAAGGGAAGGCTGAAGGTGCAACTCTTAGTGTGTGTGTGTGTGTGTGTATATGTGTGTGTGTGTTTTTTTAATGTAAGGAACAAGGGACCAAAGGCCAGGAGCCCACAAGTCATTCCTTCCAAGGAAAAACAAAAAACAAAAGAGAGCCAAATTCAAGATCTGTTCATTTCGAGATGCCTGGACACACTGCGTTTGAAAGACTGGAGATCATTGGAAGTAGGAAATACAGACAAAGGGAGACAGTTCCAGAGTTGACCTTTTGCATAAATGAAGGACTGGGAGTACAGTAATGGTTAACTCTTACATTAGAAATGGGATGAGAGTGTTGCTAGACGTGTGCCACGTGCCCGTCTTAAAGGTGGAGGGATGCAAGCAGAAAGTTTAGAGGAGCAACGACCATTGAAGTAGCGATAAAAAAGAGATAAAGATGCAACAGTGCGATGAGGAGATGGAGGTTGAAGGGAGCCAGTAAAAGGAGGAGAGTTAATGAAATGAAAAGCTTTTGACTCCACCCTAATGAGAAAAGCTTTATTTGGGGAGCTTCCCCACACATGAGAGTTGTACTCTACACGAGGTCAAATAAAACCCGTGTATAAAGTCAACAACTGCACAGGATTAAAGATGGTACGGAGTTGGCTCGGCACACCTAATCTCTTAGATGCATATTTTACAAGAGATGTAATATGATCTCTCCAAGATAAGTCCTGAGTGAATGAGAACCCAAGCATGTTCAAGGATGATGGAGGATTGAGCTGGATATTATTAAACATCAGTGAGTACTCCTGTGGAAGATTTTGTCGGGTTGAAAGGTGTAAGAACTGAGTCTTTGATGCATTAAAAACAAGATTATTTTTACTCCAGTCAGAATTACAAACCAAGTCAGACATTAGGTGTGCCATAGCCTCGTCCCTTGTTTGTTGAAGTAACTGCTGAGATGGACGTTGCAGGAACTGAATTGAAAGGTGAAGGGTGGAATCATCAGTGTACAAGTGGATAGGGTTAGATGTACAGCTTAGAAGGTCATTGATGAATAAAAGGAAGAGAGTTGGTGGTAGGACAGAGCGCTGAGGAACACCACTGTTGATAGATCTAGGAGATGAACGATGGGCGTCTACAACCGAGGCTATAGAACGACCAGAAAGGAAACTGTAGATGAAGGTGCGGATAGAAGGATAGAAACTGTAAGATGGTTGATTGGAAATTAAAGATTTATGCCAGACTCAATCGGAAACCTTTGAGATGTCAAGTGCAACGATAAAGTTTTTGCCAAAGTCATGAAAGGAGGATGACCAGGAGTCTGAAAGGTAGGTGAGAAGATCGTCAGTGGAGTGTCCCTAACAGAACCCGTACTGACGATCAGAAAGAAGGTTGTGATGGGAAAGATGCTTTAAAATTTTTCTGTTAAGAATTGACTCGAAAACTCTTGAGACACAGGATGTTAAAGCAATTGGACGATAGTTAGAGGGTTGGGAATGATCACCCTTCTTTGGGACTGGCTGAATGAGAGCAAACTTCCAGCAAGAAGGAAAGGTACAAGTTGACAGACAAAGGTGAAAGAGTTTACCTGGGCAGGGTGTAAGCACAGAAGCACAGTTCTTGAGGACAACAGGGGGGACTCCATCAGACCCATACTCCTTGTTAGTATTGAGGCCAGTGATGGCAGAAAATACATCAGCTGAAGAAATTTTAATGTCAGCCATGAGGAAGTCAGAGACGGAAAGTGACGGAGGAACAGCACCAGAGTCGTCTAAGGTGGACTTGGAGGAGAAAGTGAGCGAAGAGATCTTCTTTATCAGTAGAAGAAATAGCTACAGAGCCATCAGAATAGAAAAGAGGAGGGAAGGGTGATGAGGTAAAGTTGTTAGAAAGGTTTTTGGCAAGGTGCCAGAAGGAGCGGGATGAATTCAAGTTGGAGAGTTGAGAGCATTTAGTACGGATGAAATTATTTTTAGCAGAACGAAGAACAGACTTAGCGTGATTCCAGGCAGAAACATAAAAAAGATGTGATCATGGAGTGAGTTGGCTCCAGTACCTTTTATAGGCCCTCTCCTTGTTGTGAACAGCATTAAAACAAGCGTGATTAAACCAAGGCTTTCTTGCATTAGTCAGAGGATATGAGAAGGGAATGTATTCATCCATGGCTGAGAGAATAGCCTCCGTAATGCACAAAGCACACTCAAATGGCTCCCGGCCATGGAAGCAATAATCATTCCAGGGAAAATCAGTGACAAACTTCAGCTTCAAAGTGCCTCAATCGACATTTCTTTGGAGGGTTGACAGGCTGTACTGGGGCTATAGGACAGGTTAAGGTAATAAGGTTGTGATCGGATGAGCCCAACGGAGAGGAAAGGTTAACAGTTTAAGCAGAAGGATTAGTTGTAAAGAAGAGGTGAAGTATGTTGGAGCTCTCTCCAAGATGGTCAGAGATACGGGTAGGGTGCTGTACAGCTGCTCTAGGTCATTAAGGATGGCAAAGATGTAAGCTTGTTCTCCAGGTGGATCAGTGAAAGAGGGGAAAGCCAAAGGTGGTGGTTAACATTGAAATCTCCTAGAGTGGAGATTTCAGGGAGAGGAGAAATGGATAGAATGTGTTCCATCATAGAAGTAAGTCAGTCGAAGAATTTTTCATTGTCAGTAGAATTAGGGGTTAAGGAAACAACTCGGATATAATTAGTATGAGAATGACAGGAAAGCCAAAGCCAGAGAGTAAATAATTCAGAAGAATCAAGTTCAGGAACATGAGAGCAAGAAAAGTCGTTGCTTACATGTACACAACAGCCACCTTTGGCTTTGAAATGAGTATAGAGAAAGTAGTGGGATACAGAATACAGAAAAGAGTTTGCTGTCAGTTGCCTCAGACAGCTGAGTCCAAGTTAGGAAGAGAAGGTGAGGTTTAGAGGTGGGGAGGTGGTGCTCAATAGAGTGAAAGTTAGAGGAAAGGCTGCGAATGTTGCAGAAATGAAGAAGAAATGAGTCAGACAATGGTTCCAGGTAGCTTGTTGACTTATCACTGGGAGAGGGGCAGATGGTGGGGGCATTTATTGTTCCCCCCCTGGGGACACTGAGGCTTGGTTAGTTGTTGCCATTTTTCTTTTTTAGTTTTGAAAAGGAAGTGTAGTGTGTACCGTGCATGTGGTTTTGTGTTGATAGTTAGAGAAACATGTACTGGAGATCATGCTGGCCTACTCTCTGTGTTACTGAAACACTGTAAAAGTTCAGCAAAGGGGGATGGTCAGGAACTAGTTCCGAATGTTGATGAAACGGGAGTTCCAGCTATCCCTGTTATCAGCTTTCCATCCACCTTGGGAGTAATACCTTGCTCGACTGATGCTGCAGTATACTCCTTGGACAAAGTGAAGCAGTAAAGACTGGATAGGGAGCTAATAAGATCGCCATTACCCTTAAGCTGCTCAGTCAGCTGTCTCCTCCATTATACCATAGTCTGAAGCAGTCCTCGCTGCTGGGAAACAGGTGTCCTACCTGACTGCGAGGTGGTAGATGGGGACCAGGGACTTTCTCATGGAGGAGATGGGGTGGCTACTTAGGTTCTGGGTGAAAGACCAGGATCAATGGAAAGTGCCCTTGGGGATAAGCTTTATTTGTGCCAAGACTCTGTCCCTGTGGAATGCTGTGAAGGAGAGGATGCGGGTAGAGATGAAGAAGTCACTATAAGCCAGCATGGGCTGGTTTGACCAGTTCATGGCTCATACAGGCTTGAGGAATGCAGTGCTGCATGGTGAGGCAGACAATTCTGACCAGAAGGTGGCTGAAAATTTCCCAGAGCTACCCAAAAAATTATTGGAAAGAAGGTGGTTATATTACAAAGCAGGTCATCAGCACTGATGAGGCTGGACTTTTTAGGGAACGAATGTCAACTTTCCTAAGTAAAGAGGAGAAGCATGTGCCTGATTTTAAGGTGGCAAAGGACCACATGGTGCTCTTCTTGGGAAGGAATGCGGATGGCAGCATCATACTGAAGCCAGTATTTGTCCACCACAGTGAGAATTGTAGGGCACTATCTATTTGAAAGAGAACCTTGGAGTAATATGAAAATTAAATTCCAAGGTGAGGGTCATCACCTCCCAGTGCTGCTCATATGTCACTGGATGCCTATTCCCCCATGTTCCGAGACTACCCCAGTAGGAGGAACATAGGCAGCCGGTTTCTTCTGGTGATAGGTAATGCCCCTAGTCACCCCTATATCATGGAATACTGGGTTGATAACATCAAGGTGGTGTTTTGCCTGCCAACACCACAGCTTTGCTCCAGCCAGTGAATCGGGGTAATATTGTAGTGATATTCAAGGCACACTACCTGCAGTGCACCATGGAGCAGTCTAGTGACTCTGCGGACAGGGAGTAGGTCAAAGGCTCAAAGCCTTCTGGCAGAAGTAGGAGGAAGGAAAGGAGAGAAAGAGGGTGGAGGGAGGGAAGGAGAGAAATAGGGTGGAGGGCGAGAAGAACAGAAAGAAGAGGGAGGGAAGGAGGAAGGATGAAAGTGGGAAAGTATTGGCAGGAGGAACAAACAAAGGAAGAGCAGAGGAAGGAAAAAACATAGAGAGAGAGAGAGAGATTAAACACCAACGAAGATAAGTCAAAATCTCAGGGACAGATCATTAGGACAGGAAATAACGATTAAAAAAATACCATTGACAGTATCAGAGCAACATGGAAGTAGGTGAAGGACCACACTCTGAGAAGGGTTTGGCACAGGTTGTGGCCGGAGTGCATGCACTTGTTCCATGGGTTCCCTATGGTGGAGGAACTTGGGAATTGAATTTGACCCTGTAGGGTTAGTATTGGACACCCCTTCCTCATCCTGTGAGGAGGTAGCATCAGTAAGTAATGACTACATGGGTGGATACTAAAGGAGGAGTTATCTCGTTGAGATTCCTCCCAGCTAGTTGTAAGAGTAATTTTGGCCCCGAATTTACTTGTTATTGTTACAGTACACATAATTACAAAGATTATAAAAATAAAAAGGACATATTGGCATAAGCATTTGTGACAGATGGTAATGCCTATATATAGGCCTGCTTATTACATAATATATATAGCACTGTAGCACAATGATGCTTCATTGGTATACAGTAGGCACGGAAAGTATTGAAGCTTTTTTGCCAACGTCATTCTTTTTCGTGTTAAGTGAAGTAGGGTCAATACTACCCTCCCCTGTGATGCGAAATGAGCTGACGCTTTTTCATCGGGAGCTGGCAACCCTGCTTGATAGGTTTGGCACCACAGGAGCAGGCTCAGTAATGTTTGGGCAACCACAGGAGGAAGATTGTCTCTGTGTGTGATGCACCACGAGGGCATGTTTTGACTCAAATAACACAGTTATTTGGTTACCTACCACATTCTCTTCATGCCTAAAGTAACCACAAGCAAGGACAAACGTGGAAGTGATTACTTTATACAAAGCTGGCCACAAGCTCCCATTTATTGCAACTCAGATGGTGTTAGACTGAGGACAGTGCAGAGACTGGTGAAGCGGTTCAAGGACAGTGGGGAGGCCATTCCTCCCACTCCACTTCCCAAGCCTGGGAGACCTCGTAAGACAACCTTCAGGACCCGTCAGCTGATCTCAAGGCAAGTTAGCAAGGATCCAAGGCTAACAGCACGGGATTTAAAAGAAAAGAACCCACAGTTGCTGGCAGATGTGTCTGTCAGAAGTGTGCAGCAACTGTTGCATGACGATCTGGGCCACAGGAGTTTTTGTGCTCGTAAAAAACCACTGCTAACTGCACTTCAGAAGAAAAAGAGAGTAAATTTTTGTAAGAAATATCTTGCCTGGAGTGAGGAGCAATGGAAAACTGTGCTTTGGAGTGATGAGTCAACATTTACTGTCACTGGTACCCCTTCATCATGAGTGTACCGCAAACCAGGCAGTGACCCCCTGGATCCTATGTACACTTCCAAATTTGTTAAATACCCAGCCTCACTCATGGCTTGGGGCTGCTTTACATATTATGGTGTTGGTGAGTTGGTAATTCTACCTGCAAATGAAAAAGTGAACCAGAACAATTATTTGGAGCTCTTATGTGATGTTTTAAGTGACTCTTTTGATAAAACCAAGGCAAGAGTATTTATGCAAGATTCTGCCCTAGCACTTGTTGCAAAGTCAGTGAAACAGTGGGTAACAGACTGTGAGGTTCCCTTTATTTGAGATTGGCCTGGAAACAGCTCAGATATCAATCCCATTGAGAATTTATGGGCGCACATGAAGCGGCAGCTGCGTAGTATGGACACATCATCTTTGCCTAAACTTGAGGCTGCAGTCAAGCAGCTATGGAGCAGTTTTAGTCCGTCTGTTCTGCAAAACTACGCCATCAGTCTCCCCAGACGCCTTAAGAAGATAATAAAGGTGAAGGGGAATGCCAGTAAATACTAAATTCAATGGTGAGTGTTAATTTATTTGTTTCTCCTTGCTAACCACAAGAATGTTTTCTTTTTTTAAGATGGCGTCAACACTTTCCGCGCCTACTGTATACCTTTATAAATATCAGTGCGGATAATATTTAAAAATTATGAGCAGAGATAGACATCCATTTACAAAAAATACAGCGATTATAAATATTACATGGGTAAAATGTATCTAGATTAGGATACTTCGTGGAGTATACCTAGTGACAGACATACAGGAAGGCTTTATTTTGGAGTTGAATTTATGAAGCAGAGAGATGGGAGAAGAGAGGGATTAAGAGGGAGAAGAGAAAGGATTATTAGCAGCATGAAGAAGCAATGGGGTGAAGTTGTGAGGAGATTTTAACAAGTAAGTAAGAAGTTGGATGGCACCAGAGGGAAAGGAAGGAGAGGCAGGTCAGTAATTATGGGATTTAGAACGAATGTGTGGAGAGAGAGGGGGGGGGGGGGAACTAGGTAGGAAAGGATGGAAATGAGTGAGGAGCAGTAAGCGATTATGAGATTTAGAGGAGGGATTCACTGACAAGCTAAAAGATAAAGACAGACATAGGTGTGGAGACAGACGGAAAAGAGGGAGAGTAGAGGATAGATCGTTGGATAGAAAACTGTATAAGCAGTGGGCCCTCATTGAAGGAATTTCTGGCAGTGATGGACTAGGTCATATCATTCATCCTAGAGAACGATCCTAGTCCTTCTAGAATTGATACTGCCCATTAGGCAGTTGAAAAGGATCTTCGTACATATTGTGAGCTACTTGCCCAGAAGAAGAGGGCTGTGAGACATCAACTATTATATCATACTTCCAACACAGGCCATCCACCAGAATGTAAGAAAATCCAAGGCCCTCCACCAGCAGAACATAATGTACTGTCCTCCTCAAGGAGGTATAATCTATAAGGAGACCGCACAAGCTGGGTCAGGTGAAAGCACTATCCTGCACGTGCTGCCATGTTCGTCCTGGCAAAAACGACCTTGCCAGTGCACCATGTGTCATTCAGTAGTGAACATTGTCCTGCAATCTGGGTCACCATGCTAGTTTCTTGTGCCACATGTGGGTGTACAAATAGGTTCAGCAAAACATTGAAGCCTTTAAAAGGATTTTTTTGCATAATGATATTCAAGACATACTGCATGGAAACTGTTTACCATTAGAATCTTTGCCCATACTGACAGTCCCAAGTACCTATAGTAGTCGTGCCAGTGTAGATACTCCCTCCACAAAGGCTATCAGTGCTACCACTGCAAAATATAGGGTTTCAGATGAAGATAATGATGTATCAACAAAGGATGAATACACCTACATTCCCAGTTCTGACCATTTATCTCTCTTCCAGCAAAGTTGTTGCTTACATAGCTGGTTTTGTTGTATTTAAGCTGTAAATATCTCTGAAATATGAATCTTGCATGAAGGCCTTAATGGACACTAATGACTACCTCATAAATTCTCTATTTAAGCTGAAGTCTATAGGTATCTTAGTTTGTATTTTAGTTGATGTTACGAGTGTCTCTCTGACTTGTGTGTTGCCCCATGAGGACCAACTTGCCTAGCCTTGGACTCCTAGGATTGGATGGTGGATGGATGGAATAATTGCAGACCTAAGCACAATGGATGGTGTACAGTAACAGAGAAATTTATGAGTATTGGCAAATGGAAGAGAGCATTAGGAGTGAGGTGCATAATTACTAATTGGATGAGAAGAAAACTGTACATTGAAATGGTATGAAAATCTTCAAAGAATGTTTATAGATGGGGTGCCAGAGAAATTCTTTGAAAATGTATGTGAGGATAATTTTGGAAAAGGCAAACCTGATGTGGTATGAATGAAGGGAGTGTAGCAATACATTGATGAGTGAGAAAGAAGAGGAAGAGTGTTTGAGTAAGAGGGATATATGAGGACAGAGTAGGCTGGAGGCATTTTTTTTTCATGGCCTCCCCGTTTTAAGGGATTCTCAGGAGGGATCAAGGCATTGGAGGTGATCATGATGATGATCATCATCATCTTTGTTTTTCGTCCTTCTGTTCCCATATTCAAACTGGGGTTGGACATCCGATGGCTTTTCTCCACTGCTTCCTATCCTGGATTAAATCTTCTCCAATACCCAGTCTTTCCATATCTTGCATTACAACACTTTTCCAGGTCTTCTTAGGTCTTCCTAGCAGTCGACGTCCCACCACTTCCATTTCCTTTGCTATTCTCACACAGCTCCCTTCCTCACTCCTCCTCACATGACCAAACCATCTAAGCCGCTTCTGCCTCAAGGTGATACTGAGATCCTTCACCCCGCATCTTCTGGCTACCTCCTTATTCAAAACTCTGTCCTCCCATCTCACTCCTGTCATGTATCTTGACATTCTACGATCAGTACTCCTCAGAACATTCATCAGTCTATCTGTCAAAGTCCATGTTTCAGACGTAATTGAAAACAAAGAAAAGCTTCAAGATTTGAATTAGTCATTTTGTTTGCAGGTTGCTGAACTCCAAGCCTGTGCGAGATATCTCCCACAGGATGACCAGTTGCAACATAACTTGAAGTCAGAAAAATGTCTTCAGGAAGTTCTGTCTTTCCACAGTTCCTTTCAGAAAGGAGCAAGGATCCTGTTGAATAAACACTGCCCTGGTATGTATATATAATTTTGTGCATTTTTTTCTAACATAGTCATTGTATTTATTCATCCAGTCCAGTGAGATTTTATTTATTATGTTCTTGAAACTAACAAACATTATCATCCAGCTCACACCATAAAGAACTCATGTTTTAACCCACTTGTCCTTAATCTTTAAAGCTAAGTTTTTATCAGACAAACTTCAATCTTTCTACTGTCATTTGGGGGAGGCAGTGGCTCAATCGGTAGAGAGGTGGCCTGCAGTCCTACCGGACCCAGGTTCAAATCCCCGCTGGGGTAGGGAACAGTTTAAGGATTTGAATTTCATTAAATCAGACTTTACTGATCTACCGGAAGACCCAGCGACATGTCATAAAAATACCCCCGCTAATACCAATATGCCAGTCCTGTATGAGACTGCCCTAGCATGTATTCAATATGGACGGTGGGTGTTAGTGCCAAAGTGGTGACATGTACAGGTGTATGGTATGTAGGAGGACTGCTGGGCCTTGATAGCAGGCTGTGAAGCCTATGCCCAGAAGTCAGACACACACACACACACACACACACACACACACACACACACACACACAAACTGCATGTCCGTAGGTACTCCCAGCCCGGAGAACACTTTTGAGAGAAGACAAGGTGTACTTGCCTGTCTGACGAGAGAAATAGCCCAGCATGGCAGAAACTGCCTTCTCAAACAACCAAACCAGAAGATTTTTTTCATAGAGAATATTGTTAATGCCACATTTTCTCATCACAGTAATTACATTAAAAAAAAATACTAGCCAGTCTCATATGATTTTATTGCTATATTCTGTAGTATTTACACTACAGTTTAACGAAACCTTAGTGACGTGAGGAAAATCATTTCAAACTTTATATAATTTCTTTAAATCTTATTGATATAATGTCATTTATGAATCATTTCATAGCACAGTTGCACAGTTTGCAACCACAAAAATGTTCATTAGCTAATGTGCTTAGCACATGACCTTACTTATTATTGCAGAAAAAATAACCAAATCACTTGTATTTTATCACAATAAATCACTATACAGTAAAACTTCGATATAACGGACATCAGTGGACCGGAATTTGCTTTTATCGGACTCGAGGAGCTACCGGACTAAACTCCTATATATCGGAAAAAGTCCGATAAAGCCAGAAAGCAGTCCAGACTGCCTGACAACTTCAGCTATGTTCACCACAATAAGACAAGTAAAAGACATGTTTTTCAGTGCACAGTACAGTATTATTATACTATTTGATTAATGTAGTGAAGGTAGAACACAGTACAATACTGCAATGGTGGTGAAAACTACCGATGCAATCTGACATATCAGAAAAAGTCCGGATTAGCAGGGGTAAGTCCGGATGTCGCTTTTATCGGAAAATCGCATATTTCGGACTGGCCTGAGCCCCAATTAGTCTGTTATAGTGAGGTCTTACTGTATAATGTAAAACAATACTTTCAGCTACTCATATGATTTTAGTGTGATTTGGGTGTGTATTTCAGTACAATATGACCTCACTATAACGGACTCTGCTCGATTGGAATTTGCTTTTTTCGGAGTCGAGGTGGAGGGGGCGAGAGGGAGGGGGAGGCCGAGGATGAGATGGAGGGATGGAGTGGAGAGGTATATGAGAGAGGAGGGTGTGAGTTGGGAGCGGGGTAGTGAAATGGCGAGGGACATGGAGGCGATTTGTTTTTTGGCCACCCCGTGCGGGATTGAGGCGTCTGGCAATAGATAGATAGATAGAGGAACTGACTGGAATAATTTCTTATATATACTGTATCGGGAAAACTCCAAAAGAGATGGAAGCGGTCCGGACTGCCTAACCTCAGCCCGGGGTGGCCAAGTTGTCTACACGGTTTGAATGTTCGTGCATTAGTTGGTGGTGGGCTGGCGGCATCACTATTAACCCCCTGTGCCCTGCCCCAGCCTGGCCCACGTCATTTTCCCCTCCCACATCATTTCCCTGGAAGTCCAATATACTGCTTGAGGGTGATGAGTGATAAATGAAATTTACTGACGAACTGACCATCTTTAGTTTGTAAGAACGTAAAGTTAAAATGGGGAAAGCCCCAGGAATTGATGGAGTTTGTTGTGAAATGCTGAAGCATGGGGGAGAGATAGTAATAGAATGGATGTGGAAGGGGTACAGATTGGCCTGGGAGGAAGGTAGAGACCCGGAGGATTGGAAACAAGGTATAATTATTCCTCTGTACAAAGGAAAAGGGGAAAAAGAAGTGTGTGGTAATCATAGGGGCATTTGCCTTCTTAGTGTAATAGGAAAAGTATATGGTAGGATACTTATTGACAGAGTTAGGGAAATAACAGAGGAATTAGTTGGAGAAGAACAGGGAGGTTTTAGGAAGGGAAGAGGTTGTGTAGATCAGATAGTTATTCTTAGATCTTTAGTGGAAAAGTTTCTAGAGAAGGGCAAGAAGTTGTATGCAGCCTTCACGGATTTGGAGAAAGCATGTGACAGGGTGAATAGACAAGGATTGTGGATAGTATTAAGAATATATGGAGTAGATGGGAAGTGGGAAGTTGTTGAAGGCTGTGAAGAGTGTATGAGGGTGCTAAGGCCGCAGTGCATGTATATGGCAAACTGAGTGAATTTTTCCATTTGAAGGTTGGATAAAAAAAAGGATGTGTCATGTCTGCATGGTTGTTCAATCTGTACATGGATGGGGTTATAAAAGAGATACAAGGTCGGGCAGTGGATGTTTGGAGCAGCCCTAGTGAGTGAAGGCAGTGTTTGGGAACTCCCTGTACTGTTGTTTGCAGATGATACTGTGTTGTTGAGTAAAGATGAAGAGGAGCTGCAAGGCTTGGTAGATGAGTTTGGGAGAGTGTGTAAGAAACGGAATCTAAAGGTGAATGTAGGGAAGAGTAAAGTGACGGTGTTTGAGAGAAGTGAAGCCAGTGAATGTACAGTGAGATTGGATGGGGAGGATATGGAGAGTGTGAGTGCATTTAAGTACTTGGGTAGTGTGATGAGTAAGGATGGAAGTCTGGAGGGTGAAGTGCTTGAAAGGTTGCAGCAGGGAAGGAAGGTTGCTGGTTCGTTGAAAGCAGTGATAAGAAACGGAAGTGAGAATGGAAGTGAAAAAGTTGTTAGATGACAGTATTGTGATACCAGCTCTAACCTATGGAAGTGAAGCTTGGTCCCTGTTGGAGGGACAGAAGTCAAGAGTGAGAGCAGTGGAAATGAGTTATTTGAGTGGAGCGTGTAGAGTCACATGGAGAGACAGACAAGCAAATGAGGAAGTGAAGGAGTGTTGTGGTGTGGTTGAGGATGTGATGGGAAGCGTTAGGAGAAACACGTTAAGGTGGTTTGGGCATGTGGAGAGGATGGAGAGTGAAAGACTGACGAGGAGAGTGTATGTGAGTGAGGTGGAGGGGGGGAGAGGAAGGGAGAGGCTGAGGATGAGATAGAGGGATGGAGTGGAGAGGTATATGAGAGAGTGGGGTGCGAGCTGGGAGCAGGGCAGTGAAATCGGGGGACAGAGCGACATGGAGGCAATTTGTTTGTGGCTACCCCATGCAGGATTGAGGTGTCTGGCAATAGATAGATAAATAGTAAATAATAAAGTGTATATAGTGTACAGTACTGTATTTGAAATTAAGTTGTACCAATAAAGTGTTTTCTAAATGCTAAAAATTTAGAAAAGGGGTCTACATTAACCCCTAGAAGCCTAATCGCATCAGTTGATTTGATGAGAGTTTTATGCCAAAATGTCTAATCACATCAGTTGAGCGAGGCCTGTAGAAAACTGCGGAATGCTTCCTCTGCCTTGATTATGATGTGCATGGCCTCAGGCCAATGAGAACTTACCCCTGACGTGGATTGGACCAACCCGGGTGGTGGGGGGGGGGCATCCCCCATCTGGGCCGTGTCGGTGCCATCCCCCATCCTCACTCCCTTCTTGCCCCCCATCACCCTCCCACCCCTCCTCGCACCAGCATCTCCCCTCCCACCACTACCTGTGTCCCTTCCCACCCACTCTCACCCTTCCTCCCACCCTGCTATCCTTGTGTCCCCCCTAAATCCCACCCTCCCTCCTTGTCCCTCACTACCCTCCCACCCCCTGCAGACCCCCGAGAAGTATCAGGCTGCCAAGATGTTACACAACACACTGAAGTGCTTTCTTTTCATGCGAAAAGTTATTTGTCCAACCCCTGTACCTGTAGGCCTACTCCCCACAGCCTACTTTATCTCCCCACAGCCTAGTAATCTCCCGACACCTATATACACCTGTTTTCATGGTTGGTGTGACAGAACACTTTGAAATGAGCTGTTTCAATAAGAAAAATAGGTAGTTATCAAAATTTTCATCTTTTAGAGTGTTTTCAAGGGGTAGCTATTTTAAACTTTTTTTAAACTTTGACGAGTGATTGTGTGGTAACCATTAGACCTACGGGGGTGTGAATTGCATTGTCAGGTGTGAAAATTCTTCCTCTTTAGCCAGAACACAATCAACTTGCCCTTGATGAAAGTCGCCAAAACACCCCCAAATTGCAGTTGTGGGAGGTACCCTGCCTGAAATAATTGCGGTCTTTAGGGGTTAATATTAATATAAATTCGAGACACCAAGCATTAATCACACGTCATGCAGTTTGTTTGTTCGTTTGTTTGTTGGTGGCAGGCTGGCGTCGTCACTATTGTCCACCCATTCTCTGCCTGTCTGACCTACATCATTTCCCACTCACATGATTTTCCCGGAAGTCCCTGATATACTGCTCAAGGGTGATGAGTGATAAGTGAAATACACAGACAAAGTGAACACCTGTAGATTGTAACATCGTAAATAATTAGGTGTATAAAGTGTACAGTACAGTATTTGAGAAGTGCTTAAAATTAAGTACACCACATGGCATGCAAGGTACAAGCTATATCTTCAGTTCCTGTCCATGACTCAGCTCCTGCCAGTGAAGACAATAAGGAAGCGGATTCACTGTTCCCTGACGATGACCCTAAGATAATGGGTAATGATTTTGAAGGATTTGCTCGGAAGGATCCTTCACCAAGTGCTGAATATGATACACTTGGCAGGGTGGAGGGAGGTGGAGAGTAGGGTGAGCCAAGTAAGCCGGAATGGTTATGGAAGAAATTTTATTTGTTTCTTATTAGTTTTGATGTGTCGAAGCCTTGCTTAAATTTTACTGTGTAATGAGATGAATTATTTATAGTTGCACTGGAGAAAAGTTAGAGGCAAATGAGATAATTGCCACGAGTTACAAGGAGCTGATGGGATGAAGCAGGATGGTAGCTATGATGCTTTTCTTGTATGAAAATATCTTCTTGTGTGTGTTACATATGGCTTTTATCAAGGCCAAATCTTGCTAAAATTATACTGTATTATACAGTAGAGGCATTTGAGAAAAGAGGCAAATGGGATATTGTGACGAGTTAGAAGGAACTGGTGGGGTGAAGCAGGATGGTGGCCATGATGCTTTTCATATATGATAATACAGTATCCTCTTGTGTGTGTTACTTATGGTCTTTACTGAATCTAAACCTTGCTATAATTATACTGTGTTATGCAATAAATTATTTACAGTGGCATTTAAGAAAAGTTATGAGGCAAGCTGAGATACTGCCCCGAGTTAGAAGGAACTGGTGGGGTGAAGCAGGATGGTGGCCATGACGCTTTTCATGTATGAAAATATCTTAGCCTTTATCGAAGTTTCACTTATTTTGGAATGGCTTGGGCCCCAATTAGTCCATTCTAGTGAGGTTTTACTGTATTGCGTATTATTTACGAGAGAGGGAGGGAGGCAAGCAGGCAGTCAAACCAGTTTAGACCCACCCGTGTTGAGGGTATGTGTACACGTGTACATGTATGTATGTATGTGTGTGTATTTATGAGTGAGAGAGTGAGGAAAAAATCACTAAATCATTGTATTTTGTCTCAATAATTCACAATATAATATCAAATACTTTCAGTCACTCTCATATGATTTTTGTGTGATTTGGGTGCACATTATTTTGTATTATTTATGAGAGAGAGAGCAAGGCAGTTAAACCAGTATAGACCCACCCGCATTGAGGGTATGTGCACATGTGTGTGTGTGTATGTGTGAGTATTTATGAGTAAGGGAAAGATTGTGTATATATACATATGAGTGCATTTCATTGTATGTGTGTGTGTGTGTGTGAGAGAGAGAGAGAGAGAGAGAAAGGTGAAGGGGAATGTGAAAGTAAAAGAGGGGAAGGCAAAAGTGAAAGTGAGTGTAATAGTAAAGGTAAATGTGAAAGTAAGAAAGTAAAGATGCAAGTGAAGGTGAAGGTGAAACTGAAAATGAAAGTACAGTAATAGTAAAGATGACTGTAAAGATGGTAAATGTGAAAGTGGGCATGGAAGTGAATATGAAAGTGAATGTGATTGTCAAAGTGACCCTGAAAGCAAAGGTAAAAATGAAAGGGAAGGTGAAGATGAAGATGAAAATATGTAAAGTGAAAATGAAAGTGGAAGTGCCCAATGTGGAGAGAGAGAGAGAGAATTAATACAGTAATGGCATAGTTGGCGTCCCTTCGAATAAACAAACGAGGAGATAAGGCATAACATCAGTTCCTCCTCTCACTCTCTCCTTTTCCATTCCCTCCCTTCCTCCCCCCCTCTGTCTGAATGAAGGCAGGGGAGAGAGAATCTGTCCCTCCTCTCTCTCTCTCTCTCTCCTTCTCCATTCCCTCCCTCCCTCCCCCTCCCTCTCTCGGGAAAGAGAAAGAAAGAGAGAGAGGAAGAGAATACTAATACAGTCACTAAGGAGTAGGGGGGAGAGAGAGAATAAATACAGGACTGAGATGGGCGTACGTAGCTGTCACCGGTAGGCACGAATCCTGTCCTATTGGAAGGGAGGGTTTGGGGGATTTATGGTGATTGCTTGTGACATGTTCACTTCATGACTACCAGTAGGTAACTGAATACAGAGGCTGACCGGCACTATAAATTTAATACCCCTGCATCCCGCTCAGAGAGCATATTCATTCCCTGTATGAGAAAAACACTTGAAATTTTGTGGAAATTTCACGCTGTTGTTTCGGAATGGACAATGTAGTCTACTGATTGGCATTTCCGGAATGCTATTAGCAGCGAAGGGGTTACTTAAGGCTATATCTGATCCTCTTATTACCTCTGCCAGTGAAGTTGGAGGAGATTAAATTTTCCCCCCCACCATCCACCCCTCTCCCAGTTACGACACTAAGAGCTGCCTGGAACCACTGTCTGGCTCACTTCTTCTTCATTTCTGCAACATTCGCAGCCTTTCCTCTAACTTCCCTTCTGTTAAACATCACCTCTCCTCATTTAAACCTCACCTTCTCTTCCTTACTGAGGCTCAGCTGTCAGAGGCAACTGACAGCAAATCCTTTTCTTTATCCTCCTACTTTCTCTATACTTATTTCAAAGTTAGTGGTGGTTGTTGTGTATATGTACGCAATGATCTATCTTGCTCTCATGTTCCTGAACTTGATTCTTCTGAATTCTCTGCTCTCTGGCTTCGGCCCTCCTGTCATTCTCTGACTAAATATATTTGTGCTGTTTACTTATCTCCTAATTCTGCTGACTATCAAAAATTCTTTGACTATCTTACTTCTACGATGGAACACATTCTATCCATTTCTTCTTTCTCTGAAAACTCCATTCTGGGAGATTTCAATGTTCACCACCACCTTTGGCTCTCCTCTCCTTTCACTGATCCACCTGGTGAACAAACCTACTTCTTTTCTATCCTTACTGACCTAGAGCAGCTTGTACAGCACCCTACCCATTTCCCTGACCACCATGGAGAGAGTTCCAACATACTTGACCTCTTCCTGACAACTAATCCTTCTGCTTACACTGTTAATCCTTTGTCTCTGTTGGGCTCCTCCAGTCATAACCTTATTATCTTAACCTGACCTATCGCTCCGGTACGGCCTGTGGAGCCTCCAAAGAAACGTTGTCTGTGGCACTTTGGAGCTGCGGATTGGGAGGCCCTCAGGCAGTACTTCTTTGATTTTCTCTGGAATGATTATTGCTTCCATGGCCATGAGCCATCTGAGTGTGCTTTGTGCATTGTGGAGGTTATTCTCTCGGGCATGGAAGCATACATTCCTTTCTCATATCCTTTGACTAATGCGAGAAAGCCTTGGTTTAATCACGCTTGTTCTAATGTTGTCCACAGCAAGGAGAGGGCCTATAAAAGGTACCGGAGCCAACCTACCCCTGAATCACATCTTTTTTATTTTTCGTCCCGGAATTGTGCCAAGTCTGTCCTTCGCTCTGCTAAAAATAATTTCATCCATGCTAAATGCTCTCAACTCTCCAACTTGAATTCTTCCCGCTCCTTCTGGCACCTTGCCAAAAACCTGTGTAACAACTTTTACCTCATAAACCTTCCCTCCTCTTTTCTGCTCTGATGGCTCTGTAGCTATTTCTTCTACTGATAAAGCAAATCTCTTCTCTCAGACTTTCTCCACCAATTCCACCTTAGACGATTCCGGTGCTGTTCCTCCATCACTTCCCCCCTCTGACTTCATCATGGCTGACATTAAAATTTCTTCAGCTGATGTACTTTCTGCCATCACTGGCCTCAATACTAACAAGGCATATGGGCCTGATGGAGTCCCTCCTGTTGTCCTCAAGAACTGTGCTTCTGTGCTTACACTCTGCCCAGGTAAATTCTTTCACCTTTGTCTGTCGACTTGTACCTTTCCGTCTTGCTGGATGAGTGCTCTCATTCAGCCAGTCCCAACGAAGGGTGACCATTCCCAACCCTCTAACTATCCTCCAGTTGCTTTAACATGCTGTGTTTCAAAAGTTTTCGGGTCAGTTCTTAACAGAAAAATTTTAAAGCATCTTTCCTATCACAACCTTCTTTCTGATCGTCAGTAAGGGTTCCGTCAGGGATGCTCCACTGGCGATCTTCTCACCTACCTTTCAGACTCCTGCTCATCCTCCTTTCGGGACTATGGCAATAGCTTTGCCATTGCACTTGACATCTCAAAGGCTTTCGATCAATTCTGGCATAAATCTTTAATTTCCAAATTGCCCTGTTATGGTTTCTATCCTTCTGTCTGTTTCTTCATCTCTAGCTTCCTTTCTGGTTGTTCTATAGCCGCTGTTGTAGACGGCCATTGTTCTTCTCCTAGACCTATCAACAGTGGTGTTCCTAGACCTATGAACAGTGATGTTCCTAGACCTATCAACAGTTGTGTTCCTCAGGGTTCTGTCCTTTCACCAACTCTCTTCCTTTTATTCATCAATGACCTTCTGAGCTGTACATCTAACCCCATCCACTCGTATACTGATGATGCCACCCTTCGCCTCTCCATTCGGTTCCCACAATGTCCATCTCAGCAGTTACTTCAACAAACAAGGGATGAGGGTATAGCAAACCTAATGTCTGACTTGGCTCGTACCTCTGACTGGGGTAAAAATAATCTTGTTGTTTTTAATGCATCAAAGACTCAGTTCTTACACCTATCAACCCAGCAGAATCTTCCACAGGAGTACCCACTGATGTTTAATAATATCCAGCTTAATCCTGCTTCATTCTTGACCATGCTTGGAGTATCATTCTCTCATGACTTATCTTGGAAAGATCATATTACATCTCTTGTGAAATCTGCCTCCAAGAGATTAGGTGTGCTAAGCTAACTCCATACTTTGTTTACCCCTGTACAGTTGTTAAGGCTATACACGGGTTTTATTCGCCCCTGCGTAGAGTACAACTCTCATGTTGGGAGGCTTCCCACATACAGCTCTTCTCAATAGGGTAGAGTCAAAGGCTTTTTGTCTCATCAACTCTCCTCCTCTTACTGGCTCCCTTCAACCTCTGTCTCTTCGCCACACTGTTGCATCTTTATCTCTTTTTCTATCGTTATTTCAATGGTCACTGCTCCTCTGAACTCTCTGCTTGCCTTTCCCCACCTCTGCGACGGGCGCGTAGCACCTGTCTAGCAACAAACTCTCATCCCTTTTCTGTCCAACTCTCTAATGCAAGAATTAACCATTACTTCCAGTGCTTCATTTATGCAATAGGTCAACTCTGGAACTGTCTCCCTCTGTCAGTATTTCCTACTTCCTATGATCTACAGTCTTTTAAACGCACTGTGTTCAGGTATCTCGAAACGATCGGATCTTGAATTTGACTCTCTCTTGTATTGTTTTTGTTTTTTTTCTTGGAAGGAACAGTTTGCGGGCTCCAGGCCTTTGGTTCCTTCTCCCTAGTATCAAAGGGAAAAAAAAAATCCAACAAGATATGTGAAAAAGTTATTTTTGGACTTCAATGAAATTTTGTGGATATGTGGGTCATGGGCCAAGTAAGAGTTTATTATATTGTGGTTGTAATCCGAGTTGTCGTGTATAGGCTTTGTCAGAGGTATATGCTGACTAAATGTGCTTATATTGGTTCAAGAGATCTCCTCTCTAATGAATAAAATCTGCTGGTACTAAAATCCTCAGGTTGCAAGGGTAAAATAATATCATTGGATTCAAATATTGTATTCCCAAAATGGTTTGTAAATTCATTAATATAGGAAGTTAATATTGTATTTAGGCATACTTTTAATTTTCTGTATGGATAAAGATGACGATCCTGGCTGACCCCTCTGTTTACACCATCTGTAGAGCAGATACTTACAACTCTTACAGCATGTTCCCCAGACATCACCTTTTGCTCCCCAAACGTCACCCCTACAACATCCTGGAGAGTGGTCAGAACCCTTGGCTCTGACCACCTCCCAATCATCATCGCAACCAAAACCAGAATCACCTCAGCTGGCCACAGACACACAATAATCATAAGAGAACCAACTGGGAGGCCATCTTACAACTGAAACAGAACAACACTTTGAAATATTAAACAGTACATCCATCATAAGCATCAACACTGCTGTGCACACTTTCAATACAATTATTGAAAATGCAGACAAAAGACACATCCCCAGAGGCAACAGAAAGAGAGAGAACCCCAACTTCACACCAAATATTCAAGGCTTCATCAGTCAGCTTAACACACTACAACACTCCCCAGCACCCCATACACAAGACACTGGACAACAAATACAAGAAATCAACACTCAGATAAACAAAAAAATATCAGAACAGCAAACTCTAAATTGGAATAATTATTTCCAGACACTTGATCACAAAACATACACCAGTAAACTCTACAAAACACTAAACAGCATCACACTCTCCAACAGCAACACCAGAAAGTCACATGCTGCCATCACAACAACAGACACCATACTCTCAAACAAACAACAAGCAAACACTCTCATTAATCACTTTTCACACATCAGCCATTTAAACCCCCATTGCGACAACCGACGTATTATTTGACGCATGAGACAAGAGACAGTTTCCCACAGACCTAGACTGCACCTTTCACTTAGCAACTCATCTGCCTGTGGACCAGACAACATAAGCAACATACACTTTAACCCACCGAGTCCCACCGACGTACGATTCACGTCGCTACTTTTTTCTGCAGACAGACTCATCGACGTGCATCGTACGTCACTCAATTGCAGGGCCCATTGTGTGCACATTTTTCAACATTCACGGGTGATTCTAGTTGTTGACCTTGTACACGGGTTTTATTCTCCCGTGTATGGAGTACAACTCTCGTGTGGGGAGGCTCTCCACATGCAGCTCTTCTCAATAGGGTAGTCAACTCTCCTCCTCTTACTGATTCCCTTCAACCTTTGTCTCTTCGCCGCACTGTTGCATCTTTATCTCTCTTCTATCGCTACTTCAACGGTCACTGTTCCTCTGAACTGTCTGCTTACATCCCTCCACCTCTACGACGGGCACGTAGTACCCGTCTAGCAACAAACTCTCATCCCTTTTCTGTCCAACTCTCTAATGCAAGAGTTAACCGTTACTCCCAGTCTTTCATTTATGCAACTGGTCAACTTAATCACACGGCGAGTAGTTTGTGGTGAGCTGGCGACGTAACTATTTTTCCTCCTCATCATTTCCCTCCAACGTCATTTTCCCTAAGTCCCTTGATATACTGCTCGACAGTGACGAGTGATAAGTGAAATATACAGACAGAGTGATCGTATTTGTAAGATTGCAAAAATTAAGGTGTATAATGTGTACAGTATAGTATTTGAAAAATGCTTAAAATTATACACACACACAGTACGGGCTACAGCTCCGATTCCCATCCACAATTCAGCTCTTGTCAATGAAGACAATTGAGACAATGATATACTGTTCTTTGATGATGACCCTGAAGATAATGGGAAATGTTTCTGAAGGATTTGCTCTGAAAGATCCTTCATCAGGTGCCGAATGATGATAACACCAGGCAAGATGGGGGGGTAGAGTGAGCCAAGCGAGTCTGAATGGTCACGTAAGATTTTTTGTTTTTTTGTTTTTTTTTTGTCCTCCCCGCTACACAATCTGGCCGCACTATGGGTTGGTACTACTACTCTGCGGCCAGATTGTATTAGGAAGAATTCCGCCACCGTATTCCCTGCGTGTCGTAAAAGGCGACTAAAAGGGGCGGGGTGAGGGGACTAGGGACCCCCTCCTCTGTTTTTTAGTTCCTAAAAAGAGACAGGCCAGAGAAAGGGATGGGGGATCGAGTTATCTCCGTACCCTGAAGGTTGGGTCTATGAATGTGCGTGGTTGTAGTACGATTGAGGCTAAAAGGGAGGAGATTGGGAGAATGTTCATGAGAAGAAAGTTGGATGTGTTAGCTTTGAGTGAAACAAAGATGAAAGGGAAAGGTGAGTCTACGTTTGGAAGTGTGAATGGAAGATTGTCAGGTGTTGATAGAGGAAGGGCAAGGGAAGGTGTGGCGTTGTTAGTGAGCCCGGAAGTACAGCAGTGTGTGATTGAATGGAAAGAGGTGTCATCGAGACTGATGTGGGTGAAAGCGAAATTTGAACATGAGTTGTGGGTATTCATGAGTGCATATGGGCCTGGTAGTGAAAGGGATGAAGAAGAGGAGTCTTTCTGGAATGATGTTGGTGAGTGTTTGCAGAGCTTTGGAGGAAATGTGAATCTGGTAATGATGGGGGATCTGAATGCTAGAGTGGGAAATGTAGCAGTTGAAGGCGTAGTTGGTATGCATGGTGTGCCTGGAAGAAATGAAAATGGCGAACGAATGATAGGTGTGTGTGTTGAGCGAGAGATGATGATTGGGAATACCTTGTTTGAGAAGAAAGATATTTATAAATATACATGGGTGAGACAGGAGGGTGGAAGGGTTGTTGACAGAGCATTGATGGACTATGTGGTTGCTTCCAGGAATGTAATAGGAAGATTGTTGGATGTGAGAGTTTTGAGAGGGGAGGGTGGGGGTATGTCTGACCACTAGCTGGTGGAGGGAAAGTTGAGAGTAGGTAAGAGATGGGTGAGAGCTAGGAGAGTTAGGTGTGGCAGGGAGGTTTTGAAGGTGAGTGAGTTAGATAAAAGAGAGAAAATTATAGAGTATCAGGAGAAATTGAGAGATCAGTGGTATGCAGTGAAAGTTCAGGAGAGTGGCAGTGTGGAGGAGGATGGCAGTTGTTTAAGAGTGCTGTGGTGGGGCATGCAGAAGAGGTGTGTGGTGTGAGACGAGTGGGTGGTGGTGTAAGAAAGGGAAGTGAATGGTGGTGCGAGGAAGTAAGTATGGCTGTGGGTGAGAAGAGACATGCATATGAAGTGTGGTTGCAGAGGAAGGATGAGGTGTCATATGAGAGGTATAAGGAAAAGAGGAATAGGGCAAGAAGGGTTGTGCGTGATGCTAAAGTGGCAGCAGATGAGAGGTGGGGTAGGCGGATGACTGAGAATTTTCAGGAGAATAAGAAAATGTTTTGGAAGGA
>JAGKTI010007795.1:0-35653 GCA_018397915.1 Birgus latro | reverse complement strand
GAGGAAATGTTTGGGAGAGTATGCTGGTCTACTCTCCATGTTACTGTCATACTGAAAAGGTCAGCAAAGGGGGATGGTTAGGTAACTAGTGAAACAGGGGCTCCAGCTCTCCCTATCACCAGTATTCCCCTCGGGAGTACTACCCTGTTCGGCCCGTGCTACAGCCTCCTCCTCACATGGCTGCATATTCACTGTCAGGGACCACACACATCAAGGCATTGCACCCCCAAACTTTATGCATTCTGGGCAATCAAGGGGACAGACTTTGGGCAACAGAAACTTTCCCTACTCAACGATATATCTGATTAGGAATGTCCTTTGTCTCCCCCGCATGGGACCCCATCTTACCTAACACCCACTACAACACCCTGTAGACTGTACAGAATAGCAGTCTATGCATCATCACTGGCTGTGTCAAAACCCAGAGTTCACTTGCACCTTGAAACTAAAGTCCTTCCTGTTAGCAAATATCTTTACATGAGAGGCACACAATTTCACATGGCTGCATGCACAAACACACACCACCCATCACTGTATGAAAGCCACACAACTAACACACACAAAACAATCACCACACAAACATTATCAGACCATCTTCAACACTATCCCACTTCCAGATGTCCCAACACTGGCAGTGAAGAAGCACCTATACAGTACATGTATACAGTACTCATTTCACACACACAGGACAATACAGTACCCTTTGTCTCCATGAGAACACTATATTACAAGCCCCTTTCCCAATATTCACCTTTCAGAGGTATCCTTAAACAGAGCTGATTAAGTTCATCTAGTTAAGTTTTGATCAGGACATCACCCAACCTTCCTAAGTTACCAGTTTGGATTTAGGCCAAGATAACATATGCCCCACTTGTAGAACAGACCCACACAACATATCCCACAAAATGGAGCACTACACAACACATGCAATACTAAGATACAGACACATCAATGGTATATGGGACCTATGGGACGACTCCATAGGGCCAGCTGCTTACCTAAGGTTGATGGGTCAGCTCAACCAGGTGGACCAGGATTAAGCAATAGCATTATGTATAAAATAAATGTCTTTTTTTTTTTTTTCAAACTTTATTATATTCAGGTTTCACTGTGGACTACATTCACCACATTTATAATTATGTAAATGAATAACTAAAAAAATATTAAATGCCTGCATTTTTAGGGGGTGGGGGTAATTTAATTTGTGAGTTGTTAAATATCACATAGCAAAGATAAGCAAATCTATTATTAGCATAATGCTACAGTAATACTGCTATTAGAATTCACTAAAAGAATATTGTACATGAACTGAATACAGTATCATCATCTTGCAGCAACAAGAATAAAACTGAAAAGACATCCTTGTGTTTTGCAGGGGAAGCTGCCCAACAAATTACTCATTAACTTAATACAGGAAGATTTAGTTTCTCACAGTAGCAGATGTTTCTGAAAGACTACTTTTTCTGGTGTCTATAAAAAGAATCTTTACATTATACAGAATGTTTATTAAACATTTCAAGCTTCAGTAATATATTCTACTACTGCAACTGCTTTCTATACTGCATATTAATCTTACAGTCTAGTAGCATTTCAACCAAAAAGGTTAAGTATAAAATACTGTATAGTCAAATATAATGCAATCAATATAGTAGATTAAACGAAGTCACTCCCAAAAGTGTAAAATAAGCAAACACTTTCTCCAGCTGCAACAGTAATCACTACTGTACATAAAGTAGCCTCTTCTGAATATTACATTCATGTGGCACATCAAAAAGATGAGCCTTTGTCATGTACTCTGTATTCACAAAAAAACTAATTATTATAAATATTCTACTTTAACTCAGTAAAAGTGATGCAGCAAGTCACTTTTAACGGGGATTTTTTTTTCCATAAAGCATGGGCTATCAGATACTTAATACATTAACATGCCAATATACAGCAACTCAAGACTATTTAAATCAAAGAGGATAATGTGAATAGCAGTCACCAAAAAATTTAGTTACAGTAGCCTACTACACAAATGTTATTAGTAAATATAGCTATGGAAATAGTAAAATATTTTGATTAATTCAGTAGCTGTAACTACTTAACTATGAATATTAGTCTCAAGCAGCTACTGGTACTTAGATGCCAGGAGTGTTGTTATCGATCAGTCCCAGTCTGTCTGCCTGTGCAGACCCATCAGACACAGGTAAGCAACTGCTCCTGGAAGCCTTTCCTGTGCAGTTAACCAGGAGGCCTGTTGAGTGCAGTGAACCAACGTTTCCTTGTGGTTACAGGAAAAGTGTCGAGGTTTGGTTCCCGGATGGATGCCACATTTGCGTCTCCACCCAGTTAACAGGGGCACCAGAGGAGACACAGGAGATTCCACTTCACCCCATGATCTGGTTACATGGTTATTTTGCAGTGTTGTAAATGGTTTCTTGGGTTACAGTACGTTATCAGACTTGTCACTCATTGTAGAGCCATCTACAGTGGAAAGTGGAGTACTAAAAAGTGGCAGAAGGAAAGGGAGAAGAGGAAGGCAGAAACAGAAAATACATTAATAATGGTGAAAGAAGTAAGCAGTACTACATGAATGAATGATTATGGTCATCACCACCCACCACTACATGCCACAGTAATGAACCACATCTGCAGTTATTTACAATGGGCTTACTGTAATTTCTAGTGACAAACATAACAAAATACTTAACAGTGATAACAGCAGGAGCTTTAAAAGCAACAGACAACTCTCCTACATGGGTCAAATTAAGTATATATAAGAAAAACTGAGTTAGACTAAAGAAATCAAAGTGGCATTAGCTAGTCGACAATCACACATACAGCAACTCCTCAACATAGTTGGTTTTGTGTTCCAAAATATCACAGCTTTTTCCATAGTATTAATAGTCAGTCAAGGGAAGTGGCAACGTAACTTTACAGTCAAAAATGAGTATTTAATATAATACAGATTTTTATACACTATTCTTCAATGTGGACTTAAAAAATACTTTATTATGGATTTAAAGAAAGCTGTACGAAAAAAGGCAAATAATAACCAGGAGTCATTGTTACAGCAAATTCTGTGCAGTTTGTGGGGCACCTTTATGTTACATGGAAGAGATTCAGTTATATTACAGTGCAACATAACAGGACTCTGTTTATCCCATTACAGTACTATACTGTACAACATTTACTACAGTCATATGGATTATTTTAACTGTGAATCATTAGATGGCAAGTTTTGATCATTTAACATTTTATCACAAGTTCCACACATTTTTCACAGTCATCATGTTTACATATGGAGAACAATAAAAAATAGACTCAACAGATGTAGAGTAATAAAAACTGCAGTACTAGATTACACATACTGTACTGTAGTCAGCAACAAAGTGTAAAACCACCCAGATGTGAATTACACATAAAAAGCTACTTAATTGTGAGGAAGTGGGAAAATCAGAATTCTACTGGACTGAAGTGGTGGATAGAAAATGACAAAATACTGTGGTAGAATATTAAAAAGAACATCACAATAGTCCAGGTAATCAACGATTTCTGTAGTTCTGAAACAAGTTTGCAACAGCTGTCAGGTTACAAGAGAAGAGGTCACCTTTAGTGTCTGCTATGTAAACTTAGCTTGGATATGCATCTGGTGGAAAAAGAGTACTATGATGATTTGAAGATTTTGCAAGGGTTTACCACTGGGGAGTACATCTGATGGTAAGTAATGCCTTCTAACTGAGCACAAGCATAGATACTGTGTTAGATAGGTGGTGGCAGCCATCATTCATGCACTTCATGTAGTGCTGCTTACTTCTTCCTTCACCTTTATCATTCTTTTTCTGTGTCATCCTATTTCTCCCATCTTTCCTGTCACTTTTTATTACTCCTCTTTCCTTTTCAGGTGGCTTTACATTGAGTGACAAGCCTAGTGGTTTCCTGTAAGCCAGGAAACCATTTTGCAACACTGTGTAGTAACCAAATAACCAATTCACACATGTTCCCTTCGTGTCAAAAAGTGGGTTGGTGGAGGGTTAGTGCCCCTCCCCGTAAAACCACTAACTCGAGACAAACGGCCACCCCTTACGGGATTATGGTAACCGGCTATAGATACACAATATATTCCAACAGATCGTCTGGAGCAAACACTATGGAGCTAAAACAGCAGTTTAAATAACCTGGCAGGTCAGCCCGAACAAGAAGCAAGGTTATTTCAGTGAGTACTTTTCTGTTGGATTAATTTTAAGTGTAATCAGTATATAGCAACAACTTTTATAACTAACTATAGTTCAGTACAGTCAAGTCTTGCTATATGTTTGTTCACTATGTGAGACTGTAAATCACTATAACGATGGACAAAGTAAGATAATTTTCCTGAATAATTATGGCAAAATGAGAGCGGATGCAGTGACGCGTGCAAGGGGACAGTCTGATGTTTTACTCAACCTGGCCACCCACTGTTTACATGCGCAGAACCCCCATCTCAGGTCTCTGCGCTGGTGGCCTCCTCTGCATCATCCTTTTGAAGACCCTGTCATGCTTGCCCAGTCACTCATGTGTCCTGCACCTGTGATCATCTCCAGTGCCTTCGCCAAGTTACCTATGTTCTCACTTGCACAAGGTCATTGTAATGCTATCACTATCACCAAGTAACAGTGAAGATATGCAATGAATAGTGCTGCATGTGATAATATGCTGAGAGAATTTTCTGTGTGAAATAAGCAAAACTCTTGACTCTGCAATCATACCCCCAGTGGAAAGTATGGTGCTACTGATGCTGCCAAGGGTAAAGCTAAGAGAGCAAGGTGTAGCCATTCCCTTGATGTGAAATTAGACATCGTTAAGTGCCATAAGGAGGGGCAGGGAACGAGTGAGATTGCAGAGGCCCTAAAGCTGTCCTGGTCCATGGACTCAATGGTGATAAAAATATTAGATGCTGTACTAGCAGCAGTGTAGAACATGCCTTCCCTGACTGCTAATGACTAACCAGAACAAGGAAGCCTATAATGGAGGAGATGAAGCATTTCCTAGCTCTGTAGGTTAATGAACTGAACTGAGTATAGCACCCTCTTCACCGAAGTTTGATTTGCACAAAGTCTCTCAGTCTGTTGAAGGATCTCAGGGATAAGCGAGGCATGGAGCAGGAGGAGGAGTTCAAGGCCGGCACAGGTTGGTATTATGGCCTGTGCTGGGCCAGGATGGGTTGGTTTGAGGTGTTTAAGGTTCTCACTCGCCTTAGACATGTGACCATGCATTGTGAGGCTGCTAGTGCTGACCACGTGGAGGCCGAGACCTTCCTTTCCTGCAGAGCTGAATGTAATCATCATGGATGGGGGGTACTCTCCAAAACAGGTCCTCAACTTTGATAAGATGGGCCCATTTTAGAAATTTTTCCCTCAGAAGGCATATATCAGCACAAAGAACAACGTGAGCCAGGGTTTCAGGCAGCCAAAAATCGCCTTTCACTCCTCCTTGGTATGGCTGCTGAGGGGAACCTGAAGCTCAAACCACTCTTGGTGCCTCACTGGGAGAATGCCCAAGCACTGACAAGGTTCATGAAGGAGAACTTTGGGGTTATTTGCAACAGTAACTCCAGGGCATGGTTGACCTTCACACTCTGCCAACATGGCAGGATACCTGTATCCCTGCCTGCATGACTATGCCAGTCAGAGCAGTTGTGCCAGCTGTTTCCTCCTGCTGGTTGACAATGCCCCAAGCCACCCTGAGGGAATGGAGGACTGGGTGTCTAATACCAAAGTGGTCTCCTTGCCACCCAATACTACATCATTGCTCCAACCAGTGGATTAGGGCATCACTGCTGCAATCAACGGGTGGCAGAGTCATAGGAAAGTGATGAGGAGGGCAGTGAGGACGAGCAACTTTGTGTTCTTGATATCAAAACCATGAAGGTTCCTTGTGATAATGGACAAGGAAATTGCATATATTCAGGTCAAGGATCAGAATCCAGCAAGGAGTGATGCGTTGACGCACAGCATTGAACAACACTCCAGGGTGTACAGGAAGCTCTTGACCATCCATCCACCCATCATCCAATCCTATGTCACCCCACAGAGGAGCATAGGAGCCTGGGGCTAGGCAAGTTGGTCCTGACATTTAAGATGAGAGTGACCAGCCTCACTCATCCCTGAGTGGCATTACATGAGCAGTATACCCCAACCACCCCTTGGATATAAATCTTCACCAGCTCAATCTGATTGGAGTGCCATAATTACCCACTAAACCACCAGGTGCCAAAATTTTGTTATCTGGTTACTACCCAGCATAGTAAATGGTTTCCTGGTGTACAGGAAACCATCTGGCTTATCACTCAGTGTAGAGTCACTCACAGGCAGAAGGACGAGGAAAGAATGACAACTAAGAAAAAGCTCCTTCTCACGTCAACAGCGCCGAGGCCATCAACGAGTGGTGTGCAAATGAAATGTCCTGCATCACCTTCTTCTGTCATGTCTGTCTCATCTTCATTGCTGCCTGACACACCTGTACGTCACACTGCCATGCTCCTCCTTGCCGTCGCTGTTATGCTCTCCATTGGCCTCACTGCATCGCTTTCCATTGTCTTACCGTCAGTCTCCCTTGGCCTCACCACATAACTCTTCCTTGGCCTCACGACTTCTCTCCCCACCTCCTCCTGAGGACGTGGAGGGATCATCCAAACTCTCAAGCTATTCCCCAGCCTCAGGGGGAGACCCCTGATGATGACTTGAACCAGCCTAGGAAGTGTTCTTCAGGTGGGTAGCAGTGTGTGTGTGTGGGGGGGGGGGGCAGTAGGCTTCTTGGTCTTACACCACCTCCCTGTCTCCACTGGGCCTGTTATATTGACCACGGTATATGATTAATCATTACAGTATGTGATGGTTTTCACTTGATGTAACGCCATTGTATATTGAGTTGTGACTGTACTGTATAAAACATGCCCATTCATAAGCAATGAACATCATCTTTATGCAGACAAATAATCTCATATAACTAGTACCAAGATGTATACACTATACAGTAGCACAGACTGACTCCATGCAGTGCCAATGTTTGATTATTCCTTACAATCAGTCCCTGAATTAATTCAGTATAATGACTGCCTTCATGGTACAAGTATTTATTCTAGATCTTATATACGCTATTTCTCCTAACCAATATAGGTAACACTTGCATTGTGACAGTCAGACTTATACAAAAATCTGTTTTCACAAACTCCTGGAGAGAAAAATGCCTTGAGGTCAAGGGGTCAAAACCAGCTTCCCTTTCACTGGGATGGGAGAATTTGAGCACAATAAATCTTTGTTAAAAGATGTCCTTGTAGAAATTTTTTCAGCAAAATTTATGTAGATTACAGAGAAGTTGCATATTAAAGTTTCTTTGCTACCTACAATGATGATCTGCCAGTTTCCTCTGATTTACAGCAGCAATGGTGTCTAAAAAGTTGTGATACGTTAAATCACATCCCATTAGTCTAACAAGGACTGCCTGCATATTATTCTGATTAACTTCTTACAATTTTAATCAAAAGATGTGGAGAGCCTTGTGTGCAATGTTAGAGCTCCTATAACTTGCATGCTACATGCCAAGATCCACACATGGTAAAATGGGTAGAATTTAAAATCCAGAGTCTGGGTGATGTTCTTCATGGTTTAATTTTACTAATACCAGTTGGTATTGTAGTGTTTGGCTTATGAGTGACTTCTCAGACTGAAGGAATTTGTTAAGGCTATCTCTAACCCCTACAGCTGGCTACGTCTGTCCTAAGTTGAATAAGGTACAGCACTTTGATAGCTAAAGGAAAAAAGTGGGAAGGATGTAACCCACAGTCCAGTGTTTAAACCAGAGATTGCCAAGGTGCACAAAAGTCCCAAACTCAAGTTAACTGTGAATCTCATATTGACAGATACGTTGTGTTTGGCTTCTCCATCTCAATGCTTAACCACTTCAGGCTAATGATGTCTCTTGCATTTTATTTTTGCTGCTGTTGATTTTATTCAACTTAGGGGATACCTTTTATCTGCAGGAGTTGGCCTCAGCCTTCATTAGCCCTCTGTACTACAAGAGGTCTCCAGTAAATTGAGGAAAATTGCCTGGAGATAGCTAGAAATGAAAAATAAATAAATGTACTTAAGGGGTTAACAAGTTATGTGGTATGCAGACTAGCCACACCTGACCTCACAACTGCTTTCCAAATGACAGTCAGATATTACAGGTTGCATGTACTTTCACTTTCTGCTTTATCCACTACAATACAATGATGTAGCTTTTATTTTACTATTTGTGTTTCCTTATGAATTTATTCAATCTGACAGAGTTTTTCTGAACAGGAAGGGTAAGATATACCTGTAATCTTCATAAATTTCAACAATATATGAGACCTTTCGTTATGTGAGTGAAGTCGGGAGGTTGGAAAAAAAAAATACATCACCAGATGGAAGGACTCAAGACTACAGTCATAACTGATCCCACTTGTCCATCTTACGCTCAATGAAATGGAGAAGAAAAGGAACTTGATTACAAAACTCTTTTTTTTAAGACAAGTACTAATCCCTTCAGTACACTGGAGAGAAAAAATAAAATAAAATGCTTGCTCTCTCCAGATTATTTCATTTGGCTTGGGAGACTTTTTACCTGAAGGGATTATATAATATAAAGTTATTACTAATGCCTTCAGAACATTACAGTAAGTAATTCCAAAGTTGATTAAAATTGTGTGGAGGTGGCATAAAATAACATTTGACTTCATTAAAGTGAAATGGTTATGAATGGAATGCAGTATAAATCCATTAATAAAAACAACCTACTAAGTTTTCAATGCAAGCAAAAAGGTCACTTCCCATTCCTACAATCATATATATACAAAAGTTAAAATAACATTAAACCATGAAATTCATTAGTTTAAAATACATTAATTTGATTATTTCAACACTCCTTTAATGAAGTTAAATGAATTCCTTGAAGCTCACACTGGCCTCACAATCACTACTACTAACATACTATAACTACATGATGTAAGTAAAATATACCATACAAATACTGTATTTAACTTACACTGATGGAAGAACACATACAAGAATTTATATCATCATACTCATCATCATCCAAATCCAACTTCCACTGATACATGAGGTGGGTAGGATCCTTTAAAAAAAAAAAAAAAAAATCCAGTGAAATCGACCATACAGTACATTCATTCACTCGCATCATTCAAGTCTTTGAATTCCTAGTTCCACCCCCAAAGATGAAGTGTTTCACCCTCTGGGCTTCATCTGATTAAGTCACTCTCACAACACATGTGGGGTAGAGACCATTCCACTGATTGCAAGGTTATAAAAAGGGATACAACCATTGTTACATGCATCACCATACATACTTCATTTAACTACTTTTATCCTTCATACCTACATACTGTACTAGGTAGCCATAAATTTTGTCTGGAAACATAAACAAATTAATAATTATAACCATCCATCATCCAATCCTATCGCCCCACAGAGGAGAGTAAGAGCCCGGCCAAACTTTAAAAAAATGCTTAAACTGATGCATTTATCATGCTGGTGCATATCTGAACATTATAAGAAATATACTGAATAGAAACTTGTCCTGAATCATAAGGCATACCAAAATTTATGGCCACCCTGTACCCTGAACTTTTATGTATAAATATTTGATATCTGTACCTGAATAAGTTGCACTGCTTGAAGATAGCTGCAGTTCACCCTAATTTCCTTAGCTAAAAACTGCATCTTAATTGTGGCCACCTTCAAGTACTTAATTTTTTAAGCTCAAAAGTGTTCAACTGCTGCAGATTAAATGGGGTAACTTAACTGTATTTCTGTACTTACTAGTTTGCTTGTGTATAAAAAATAAATCAAGAGTTAAATCTTAACAATTAAAACAACAAAACTCAACATTTCCATCACACATTACCTAATTAAAATTACAATATCGTATGAAATCTTGATCACATGAAAAATTTTAAAGAGCTCAGATCGATACCAAATGGACCTTGCATATAGATCTTATGCTCCTTCCTTTGCAGAGATAATCTGTAGGAGCCTGAAGCCTTAAAATACATGCATCTTAAGGACTTTTTTTTTTTAACAAAAGTTCACTTTTGTGAGTGTGTGTGTTTAGTATTATATCACCGGTTGTATTTGAAACAATGCCAAATGAAGTAACAGTCAAAACCTTACTTATTATTTTTGGTTTATAATGAATATGCCCAAGTTGAGGTTATGTACAAGAGTGAATAACAACAATTATGAGGACATTACCATTTTCCCATACCTGCCACCCTCCTCCATCTTTGTGGCTCAACATGCCAGAAAGTTTCAAAAGGCAGGTCCAGGGAGGGGGGAGGGGTCCAGACCTTCCTTTTATCAATTACACTGTACTTTTTCCAGGCTGCTAACAGTAGGGGAAAAAAATCTTCATTTTGTTAGTACAGTCAGCTAACGTACTGTACTTCGTAATCCTTGATTAAAATACAGAAATACTGAATGAAAAAGAATAATGCTTTAAATTTCCTTTTTGCCCATAACTGACACTATCAATCCTACTGGACCCACCCCTACTCTTTCAATAAATACATTCAGCCAGATCTGCCCTTGTTTTCTGTGCATTTGGATGGTTGTCATCCTCCTCCATCACCATGGCCATATTCTTCTCAGCTTAGGATGCTTTCTTACACATTTTCCTTATTGAACTAGTCTGCCCTCTACACCTTATTATTCTTTTATATGTTATTCCTATTTTTTTTAAAACAGAATGAATTGTACAATTAACATAGTGGAGAATATTATCGTGGCATTGCAGAAGTAAACTGATGAGGAATAGATGTTAGGGAACCTCCTTAAACCACTATAACATGTATTCATATTTCAGTACTGCCTCTCTTGGCCCTGCAGCCCCCTCTTGGTTGTATTTATAACTCATCACTGGCTCTCATGTGGCCACAGGCCACAGGGATCTCATTGCCCTACCTTTCACATCTTTTTTGTCCCTGGAACCCGGTGACATATTTTACTAGTGTATTTTTACTATCCCCACGTGATTTTAACTCTGGAGAAGCCATCTTCGGTGACGTGATTAGAAGGTCTCATACATCATTTCATAGCCTGATTTCTTTCTCCAGAGAAATAAACTCATCTGAACACAGCAAGAATAAAATAAAATAATACATCCCCTGGAGTGAAGGACAGATAAAGTTTCTTCTAGCACATTCACGATCATACTTCTGTTGACCTGGAAGGCTTCTAACATCTGTTCCTCAGTGATCCAGTTTGTGTATTAAACCTTAACATTATTTTTGATGTTATTTATATTATATGAAATTTCCATAGTTTGCATAGATAACATACAAAAAATAAATAACATGACAAATGTAAAAATAAAAGGAAGTGGTGCTGAGAAGTCCCCTTAACCCCTTCAGTCGCAGAATATATTTCAAATTTTATTTCTGCTACCTTCTGATGATTTTATTCAGCTTAGGGAGAGACACCAGGTTAATAAAGGGATAATGGAGACTTTCAAACCTCATCACAACAGTCTCTCTAAAACCATCTGGAAGTAGCACAAACAAAAAGATGATGACATCCTCCAGCTGATGGGTTTAACCAATGAGAATATTGCCTGCATCAGCCACATAGCCTGAACACTGGAACAGGGCAAAATAATCAGCACCATCATTACTCGAACATAACCCCTTCAATCCAGTGACATCTTATTTCAGTTTATTTTTGCTATCTCCAGATTATTTTAAACAGGCTAGGAGAGATTTTTCAAACTGGAGAGGTTAGATAACAGACTTCATTAACCATTTCACTATCAGAGAATTCTAAAACCAAATAAAATCATCTAGTGGCATTGTTATTGAAATGAAAAATCTGTCATTGTGCTGAAGGGGTTCATCAAAAGGGCTGCCAGTGTTAGAATATACAACCAAATACTGACCACTAAAAAGTCCTTCAAAAGTTAAAACACTGCAGTAAATAAAATAATAATTTAAAAAACAGCTTTAAGTGACTACTCTCTATACTAAGTGTTGTATTCTGAATGCACCTTAATTATCCAGAGTGCATAAGGTTAAGTATATGTACTCTGGGGTATAAGTAGATAAAAGTTTGCCTCCCAAGGGCATATTAATCTTTTTATGATTACTAGTAGTACAAAATACAGAATGAATGGATGAACTATACCCACAATGTATATTGAAAAACTGTTCATTTGGGTAATCAATAAACAACTTTAAGTAGGTATCAGTTTTCTAATGATTAATTTATGGCACTGTGATATGACGGCAGTGTGAATGTTACATGTTACAACTGTTTTAACGACCAAGTGTCACTACAATAGTAATATGGAAATGATTCTAACTGTTTTCAAAGTTAACACTGGTTATCTCAAGGACTGTGATAAAATGAGAGTGTGTTTTGTAGAAGATTAATAATAAAAGACTAAGTACAGGTATAAAATGTGAGAGGTAAAAGTTGCATTAACTCCTTCTCTGCAATAATGTATTATTTATCTTACTCCTACTGTACCATGATGATTTTATCAAAGTTTGGGACTTTCCAGACTGGGGAGGAATAATACAGCATTCAATAATCCCTACACTACAAGAGGCCTTCCTTACATTAAAAAAAATCATCTGGTGGCAGCAAGAATAATCTCAAATACTTCACTGGATTCAAGGGGTTAAATAAGCCTCGCACTGACAGACAAGCCCGATCACGGCATCACTCCAAGTTTGTGCGGACAGTGTTGTTCTCGCCCTCCACATCTGGAAGGTGGTGGCGCTCCTGAAGGTAAACTGCATGACCAGAGCTGTTGGTGACATCCTTTGTGATGGTTGGTTGGTGAGGAAACAGGTCCGAAACAAACCGAGCCTGTAAAAGACAAATTATAAGAATATATATAAATATAACAGGGGGGGAAAACAAGAAAAAAAAAGTGCAAGGACACATAAAACATGGTACTGTATAGGCTGTCCTGGTTATAAATACTGGATGAATTCTACAATATCACAACTTTTACAAACAACTGCTACTGTTAACTGAGGTAAACTAATAAATGAACTTCATAGGTAGCAACAGAACTATAAGTCAACTTTTCTTTAAGACTAAGCAAATTTAGCAAAAAAATAACATAAAAAAGCTAATTATAACAAAAAATGCCTGTATAAAGGTATTAACTTTTACAGTAAAGCAACTGACAAAAACATGGAATACCTAAAAGTATATATTAATAAGGGATGTAAATGGAGAAATTATATGGGAGATGTTGTATGCTGATGATTTGGTGTTGATTGCAGAGAATGAAAAGGAGGCAGAAGAAAGATTTAAGAAGTGGAGAGATGGTATGGGGTACAAGGGCTTAAGGGTAAATGCAGATAAAACATAAGTGATGATATCTGGGGTCAGTGGCGGTACAATCAGAGGAGAGGGAGAGTGGCCATGTGCAGTTTGCCACAAGGGTGTGGGAAGTAATTCCATCTTGTGTAGTGTTTGTGATAAGTGGGTGCACAAGAGATGTAGTGGTATTAGAGGTAGACTGCAAGATGATGCTGATTTCATGTGTGGGGTGTGTCGGGGAGAGCAGGTGGAGATTGTTAGGCGTGAGAGGGTTGAACTTGCAGGTGCGTGTGTGGAGGAGTTTCGTTATTTGGGAGACATGTTATGTGCCGGAGGTGGGGCTGGAGTTAGCTCGGTTGCTAGGGTGAGAAGTGGTTGGAAGAAGTTCAGGGAGCTGTTGCCTCTCCTGACATTGAGAGGACTCTCCTTACGTGCTAAGGGGTCTTTGTATGCAGCATGTGTTAGGAGTGTGATGCTGTTTGGTAGTGAGACCTGGGCAGTAAAGGAAGAGGATATTCGCAGATTTAAACGTATAGAAATGACAGTGATTAGGTGGATGTGCAGTGCGTCCCTGCATGCAAGGCCTGGGGGGGCTGGGTTTACGATGGAAGAGTTGAGAGGTAGGATGGGACTAGAGTGTATTGGTGTTGTGATGAGGAGAGGTAGGCTGAGGTGGTTTGGACATGTGGAGATAATGGGGGATGATAATTGGGTACAGAGGGTGAGAGGTGTTAATACTGGGGGAGGGGTAGACCGAGAAAGACATGGGACGAGGTCATTAAGTGTGACTTAAGGGTTAAGGGACTGAACAGGGAGGCTGCCAGGGATTGAGCAGTGTGGAGAGCCGCCATTAGGTGACCAAGGCCGACGCATGCAAGCATGTTGGAGCCTTCAAAAATGAAACGAAACATACTGGTTAGGTATACAGTATAATGAAAGTCCACAGTGAAGGACTGCATAAACTAGATGGAATAAGTACAGATGAATGAAAATTGTGGAGTAAGGAAGGGCACAACCTGTGCTTAGCTTGTACAGATATACTATCTATCTATCTATATACCTAGGCTGCTCCCCCAAGAAAAGGGAGGTAGCCGAGACAGGTCAACACACTACCAATTTACTCATCCACTCATACACATTCATTCGCATCTTAGCCCCAAAGGGGAGAAGGGACTGATCCTCACCGCACCACACCACACGAGGGTCAACTACGCAGTGCAGTCAGTGACATCCGCAGCAGGGCCCGACAGCAAAGCTGGTTTACCCCTGCCATATCATAATGGATCCAGCCCCTTACCTGATCAGCTGATCAGACAAAATGCAGGAGAATATCCCCTCAGGGCTGCGTCATCATTTATTCATTCACAATTTCTCTCCAATCATTTCTAACACGCACAGCCACTCTTCCTTGCTCAACAGACAACCCTCTCGCATCCAACGCTCTCTTCACACTGTCCATCCATCCTATTTGTGGTCTTCCTCTCAGCCTTACACCTATCACATCAGATCTAGTTATCTTTTTCACCAAGATATACAGTACTGTAAAAGAAACAGATATGAATAGAGAAGCATAAAGGGTACTCCAATAAGCTGGCTAAGTGAGAATCAAGATAGCAGGCATGGATGGCCATGCTAAGAGTCTGATACAGGCTAAGTGAGAATCAAGATAGTAGGCATGGATGGCCAAGCTGATAATCTGATACAGTAAACACAGTTTGATATAGTAAGTGAACAAATCATGAAAGAAGATGAGAAAAGAGGTAAGGACACTCACAGAGGAAAAGTTGATGGACTGACCTTGATGGGTAGAGAATGTATAGAATTGCACAAGGCACGGGTTTCATCCTTTTATAACCCATCATGTATCATGGTATCTTTTGTATTCTATTCTTGCTAATGTCAGGCACTTCCACTCAGATAAGGAAAGACCTTTTAGATTTGAAAGGATTATAGGCTGCTGTTTCTAACCTTCTTTCACAAAGAGGGCTTTAACCCCTTTGCACCCAGGACGTATGTATTTACATTCGTGCTGCGCCTAGCTAGTGTGCCCGCGACGTACATCCTGATGTCCTATTATATCAATGTTTTCTCAGTGCTCTTCACTGGTACGGAGGTGTGGGAGTATTTTCTGAGTCTGGTATAGGCCACTGAAGCTCTAAGGAGCTTCGTCCACTAACCAATCATGCACGTCAGGGCACGAAGGGGTTAAAAAAGTAAATGAAATCCATCCATCCGTCATCTAATCCAGTGTTGCCCAATGAGGAGCGTAGGATCCCTGGGCTAGGCAAGTTGGTCCTGACATTGCCAGCCTCAATTATCCCTGAGTGGCATTACATGAGCAATAAACCCCAACCACCCTTTGGATATAAACCTGCACTGGATCAGTCTGACTGGAGTGCCTTAATTGCACTATATCACCAGGTGCCATAATTTGGTTATATTCATCCATCATCTAATCCTATGCCGTCCCATGAGAAGTGTAGGAGCCTGGCGCTAGGCAAGTTGGTTCTGACATTTCAGATGAGAGTGACCAGCCTCACTCATCCCTGAGTGACATTATGTGAGCAATAAACCCCTAACCATCCATTGGATATAAACCTACACTGGCTCAAAATGATTGGAGCACCTTAATTACCCACTATACCACCAGGCGCCATAATCTGGCTATATGGTTACCTCCCAGCGTGGTAAATGGTTTCCTGGTGTACAGGAAACCATTTAGCATGTCACTCAGTGTAGAGTCATCCATAGGCAGAAGGAAGAGGAAAGAGTGACGGAAAGAAAGACAGAAGAAGGAGTGTAGAGTCACCCATATGCAGAAGAGGAAAGAATGAAGGAAAGAAAGACAGAAGAGGAAGGAAGGAAGGGAGGAAAGGGCAGACACCCAAAGCAGCACTACATTGAGTGAGTGGATGGTGAGTGCCCCCACCTACCACAATGATAAAAAAAAAAAAAAAGTAAACAAAAAGGACAGGGTTACACCTATCAGCAGACAGAATGGCTGTATCCCACAGCAAAGTTCCCTATCATTACAATCCCTTCACTACAAGAACATAATTTCACTTTAACTCAGGCTGACATCAGATGATTTTACTCAAGCTTGGATGGTCCTGTAATGATGACAGAGTTAACGAAAGCTGCATTCAACCCCTCCCAATCATAAAGTGATTCCTAAGCTGAATTAAGTTACCTGGAGATAGCATGAATAAAATAAAAATGACCACTTTTAAGAAGGGCTTAAGTTGGTAATTCAGTTAACTCAGTTGGATAGGGATTTTTTCCATTTTATTCTTGCTCCTACCAGATGATTTTGTTAATCTTATAACAGATGTATTGTTGCTACTTCGTCTTCACATGACTTCAATTTTGTCAAAGTTGGATTATGGATGTCAGATCTGTTCTTTTGCCTCCAAATCTGTTTTACGTTGGAGATTTCAGAGAAAGGCGAAATGGACAGAATATGTTCCATCATAGAAGTAAGATAGTTGAGGAATTTTTCATTGTCAGTAGAATTAGGGGATACGTAACCTGCACAGACATATTTAGTCAGAGAATGACGAAAAAGCTGAAGCCAGAGAGTAAAGAATTCAGAAGATTCAAGTTCAGGAACACAAGAACAAGATATGTCATTGCATGTATATATATATACACAACAGCCAACTTTGGCTTTGAAATGAGTATATAGAAAGTAAGAGGATACAGAGAAGGGTTTGCTATCAGTCACCTCAGACAGCTGTGTCTCAGTTAGGAAATGAAGGGGAGGCTTAGAGGTGGAGAGGTGGTGCATAACAGAGTGTGTGTTAGAGGAAAGGCAGCGAATGTTGCAGAAATGAAGAAGAGGGTCAGTGGTTCCAGGCATCTCGCTGGGTCATCACCGGGAAAGGGACAGATGGTGGGGGGCTTTGATAGTCCCTGCTCCATGAGGACTCCGAGGCTTGGTTAGTGGATGCCATGTTTTTTGGGGGGAGGGAAACTTTTAAATAGGAAGCGAAGTGTGTAACGTGCATGTAGTTTGGTGTTGACAGTTAGAGGAACTTGTACTGGAGAGCATGATGGCCTACTCTCTGTGTTATTGAAACAGTGAATAAGTTTACCAAAGAGGGATGGTCAAGAGTTAGTCCCAAGGGCTGATGAAATGGGAGCTCTTATCCCTTTGATCCTATGCCAGACTCAGTTAATTTCCTTCAACCTCCTCTCTCAACCTTTTCTGTTCTGTTGCAGATACCCTTTCTTCTAGACCTTGTCTATCATCTCCTTTCTGTGTGCGCTTAGAGTCCTTCTCAGAGTCTTCCTCCTTGTCCCTTCCTATTATCCTCCTTTACCATTCCTGCTTATATCCTCCATGGGTCTTACCAAATCCCTCTATCTGCTAATCTATTTCCCCTTTCTCAAAATCATTTTCCCCGCCTACCTTGCTTTGTTCTCTCTTTCTTACACACTTGTTTATACACTTTAGTCAATTCCTGTTTACACAGGTGGGTCTAAAACTTTTCATGATGCAACTTGTGCAGTTATTTTTCCCCCTGCTTCATATCAATATCATTTACCTTTTTGCCAGTGTTTCAACAGCTGAACTTTCCGCCCTCCACTTTGCTTTCCGTCGTATTTTTGTCTTGTCTTCATCTTCTTTCACCATTTTTTCTGACTCCCTTAATGCACTCCAGTTTCTCTGTTCAACCCCTAACACACATCCTTTAGTTCTAGAGATCCAAGAGTGGCTGTTTCACCTCACAATCTGTCATAAATCTGTCCAATTTGCTGTGTCCCTGGTCATACAGACATCCTGGGTAATGATGAAGCAGATAGCCCTGCCCGGTCTGCAGTTTCTCTTCCTGTTTCTGTCTCCTACTCACTTCCTTCTTTGGTTCTTTTCCCTGTGTTTAAAATCTTATTATTTCAGGTTTGGCAGTCCCTCTGGTTACAAGACACATGCAATAAACTCTGTTCTATGAAACCATTTGTGTCTCCATGGTCTTTACCTGGTCACAGGTGCAGATGGTGGGTAGCTATGCTTGCTCATTTTCGGATGGGCCAAACTCATCATACTCAGGGTTACCTCATGTCTAATGATTATCCTCCCATTTGTTCATTTTGTCAATCATGCCTCAGTGTATCCCACATCCTTTTACAGTGCCTTTGCTTAGTGGTGTTTGCCACACCTTCTCTCCCCACCTAGCTCATCTTCATAGGTCCCCTACAATAAGTGATGTTCAGCGTAAATCTCTCTCCTTTTCTATTGTCTTATGACCTTTCTTTGTCACATTAACATCCTTTTCAATTTGTTGTGTCTTTGTCCATTCCTTTGATGCTGTTTTAGTTGCTCTTTGATGTTGCTCTTTCCAGTACCTTGTTGCCAAACAGCCCTGTGACTTGGCCCTGGGATTTTCAATCATCCTTGTATACTGAAAAGGCTCAGTATATATTCAACAGATGCAGATGACTGATTCACCTAATGTAAAGTTTTCTAATGAATTTGTGGGCACCATTCTAAATTTTCTTTGGTCCTACCCCAGAGAAAAAGGCCTTCCATATAATGTTTCTTTTGATTAAGCCATTCTTACAAACATCTATGGAACTGAACTATTTTCTTGCCTGCCAGGTTATATTATCATTTAAAAAAAAAAAAGGGGGGGGGGGAAGGGGCAATGCATGTCATGTGCATCTCTATGTATGAATCTCCATATATGTTTCATTCCTCCATTTCAATCTTCTGTCATTTTTACAATAGTTTTAAACAACAATTGTGGTAGGTGGGGGGCGCCCATCATCCACTCATTCACTGTAGGGAAGTCTTATGGTCTCTACATTGAGTTACAAGCCAAATGGTTTCCTGTACCCAGGAAACCATTTACTAAGCTGGGTGGTAACTGTATAACTGGGTTTTTTGGCCAGTTTAAGCATCCTCTAGATTCCCCTATTTAAAAATCACTTAATCATGGCGAACGTTTTGGAGAGCCTTGGAGGGCACAATACCTGCCCAGGGCCCCAACCAAATAGGCAGATTTGCATGGCCATGTGGAATGTGAGAGGTGTGAATGAGGAAAGCAAGAAAGTGGAGGTGGTGAATGTGTTAAAGAGTGTGAGATATGCCATGATGGCATTGTGTGAAAAAAAGATGAAAGGGAGTGAAGTTGAGAAGTGGGAGGGTGTGAAATGAGTAATATTGGGCATGAATGGGCAAGGAAGATGCAAGGAAGTTGTTATGTTGATGAATGAAGTGTGGCAGAGTGGAATGAGAGATTACAAACATGTCAGCTCCAGATGTATGTACGTCAAGTTCAAGTTTGAGAAGGTGAAAGTGGCAGTGATTGTAGTGTATCCACTGTGTGATGACAGGAGCGAGAGGTTTTGGGATGAGCTGGATGAAGCAGTGGGAGAAATCCTCAGGAGGTATAAAGTGATCATAATGGGCAATATGAATGGAAGAGTAGGCACTGGTCCTGAGGATGACATAATGGGCTGTAATGGAGTACCATACCAGAAAATGATAATGGGAAGCGATTGAAAGATATGCATCAGGAAAGGAGGTTGTGCATTTGTAACTTGTATTTCAATCACAAAAATGCACATAAATACAGATGGTATGGAGGGAAGGGGGATCATGTTGAAAGGAGCCTGATTGATAACGTGCTCAAAGAGAGGTCGATGCTGGGAATGGTTGCTGATATAAGGGCCATTAGAGGACGGCATGGAGGTCTGTCAGATCACATGATTGTGGTATGGAAGATCAAGCTGAGAGGAGTGAGGTGGACCAGGAGATAAAGGAGCAGTCAGGGAGAAAGACTGAAAGTCGAGAAGCTGAGGATCAAAGAAATGGCAGATGAATACAGGACCAAAGTAGGGGAGGAGTTGGAATCAGTGAATTGGAATGAAATGGATCTGGACAGCCTGTGGAATGCACATAGGGATTGCTTAGTTAGGAATGCTGAAGTGGTGTGTGGTGTGGCAAGAATAACAACAAAGAAGAAAGGTATGGCATCATGGGATGAACATTTTAAGACAGCAGCGGAGAAAAAGAAAAAGAAGTGGCTAGAGTGGTTACAGGAAAGGGGTTCAATTGAAAGAAGAACTGAATATACTGAAAGCAAAAAGCACATAAAGAGTCTAGTGAAGAGGAAAACGAAGGAGGTACATGATCTAGGAAGAAAAATGAATGCAAATTACTCTGAAAATAGGAAGTTATTCTGGAAAGTAGTGCAGAAATGTAGAAATGAAAGTGCAGAAATGTGAAAGTGTGAAGGATGTAAGTGGCAGATTATTAAGCCACAGGGATGAAGTAATAGCCAGATCGAAAGAATATTTTGAAAGCCAGATGAATGGGAATATACGGAGAAGAACAGCAGTAAACATGACTGGTTTTGGGTGAGTACAGAGAAGGAATGCAGTGCCAGGAAACGTGACACTCACACAGGTGACGAACGTTGTGAAGTGGCTGAAAAACAGGAAAGTAGCTGGGGTTGATGAGGTGTATGCAAAGATGATTAAGTGTAGTGGAGTGAGTGGAATGAAGTGCTTGTTGGAGATATGTAGGAAGACATGGATGAGTGAAACTGTACCAGCAGAGTGGAAAAAGGCTGTGATTGTACCCCAGTACAAAAATAAAGGTGAGCGAAGTGAGTGCATGAATTATCGTGGCATTAGTGTGTTGGGTGTTGAAGGGAAGGTATATTGAAGAATTATTATAGGAAAAATAAGGGATATCAGAAGTCCTCGTGAGTGATGAACAGGGTGGCTTTAGGAATGGCAGTGGACGTGTGGATCAAATATTTGCAATGAGACAGATACTGAAGGCCTATGAGAAGGACTATAAGGTGTTTATGGCATTCATGGATCTGGAAAAAAGCATATGACAAATTAGATGTACAAGGATTGTGGATTGTTTTGCTTATGTACAGTGCAGATAGTAAGCTGCTCACAGCTGTCAAGAGTTTTTATGTTGGTAGTGAGGCATGTGTATGGGTAAATGGGAATCTAAGTGAATGGTTAATGATCAATGTGGGCGTGCGACAAGGTTGTGTGATGTTCCCATGGTTGTTCAATACATACTGTATATGGATGGGGTGATGAGAGAAGTAAAACATAAGTAATGGAGACAGGGATGGCATTGATAATGAATGGTGATGGATGGAATATCTCAGATTTGTTGTATGCTATGATGCAGTGCTACTTGCAAATACCAGACAAGAACTTGGCACACTAGTGCAGAGCTTTGTTGATGTCTGTGAGCATCGTGCCTTGAGAGTAAATGTAGAAAAGAGTAAAGTGATGGTAAATGGGAGAGAACGTGACTCCCAGTGTGATATTACAGTGAACGGAGAGAGACTGGAATTGGTTAGAGAGTTCAAATACCTGGGTACAGTGATAGAAATGAGGAAAATGTGCCAAAAAAAATGGAAAGTAGAGTGACACAAGGTAGGAAAGTAGCAGGTTCTATGGAGGCCTTGATAAGAAATAGAGGCTTGAATGTTGAAGCTGCGCGAGGATAACATGAAGGAGTGTTAGTGCCAACTTTAACATATGGATGTGAGACTATGGTGTGGAATGAAAATGAAAAGTCAAGAATGACAGCTGTGGAGATGGGTTTGCTGAGGAATGTGTGTGCAGTACAGAGAGTGGATAGGATATGAACTAATGTGATTAGTGAAAGATGTGGAGTAAGGAAGTCTGTGGACACCAGAATCGAAAAGTGTAATCAGATGGTATGGGCATGTGCAGAGAATGGATAACAAAAGGGAGGTGAAAAAGGTATATATGGGCGAATTTGAAGGAGGGAGGAGGCGAGGTAGGCTAAGAAGGTGGAGGGATATGGTGGATGAGTGTGTGGGGAAAAGAGGTATGGAAGTCGGTGAGGCTAGGGAACTGACAAAAGATTGAGCTGGCTGAAAGAATGTTGTGAGAAGAGGTGCATGATCAGGGATTTGGCACCCATTTTTAACATGACACCGTTCAGATTGACTCCATCGAATACGATTATGTGAAGCAACAGAATATGGTGAAAGTTTTTTGGTGTATCAGATAGAGCCAGGATTCCAGTGGCTTGAATGACGAGTGATTGGAAGCGTGGCCTATTGGACTTGGCAAACTTGGGCTGTGTGAACGTTACTACTCCTCACCCTGCCCTAAGCTGGGAAAGGTCCGGATGATGATAATGCTTAAACAGCAATTTCATCATTTGGTGCTAAACAAAATAAAAAATAAAATAAAAAAGCCTTTTGATTCTAAAATAATCTTTCAAATGTGTTGTAGACAAACCAGTGCTCTGCATTATAAAGGCACATTCAACTGTGAAACCAATACATTCAGATGTGTTGTGTACATACCAGTGCTCTACAGTATAAGGCACATTCAGTCTTTAAAGCTGTACTGACAAATGAAAACACTCTTAATTTTGTAGCTGGCTCCCTACACAAATGCCTGTGCCTTCATCACCATAGCCTACCACAAAAATGCTTCCTTTGCAAGTGAAAACAAACTTGTGTAAAAATCACAGTTCTAGAATAAAATAACTGTTGCATGGGCATAATTATGCGCATGGGGAAAAAAAATGTGCAGAACAAATGCCTTGGTCATCATAAAATACAACTAACTGTGGTGGCTATTTAAGACAAATAACTAGGTATATACAGCAATCATTTAGCTCAGAATACAGAAACCTAAATTTTTACAAGTTTCTGGTGGTTATACAGTTGAAGGGAAGGCAGTCTTGCATACATGAATGTATGTAAATGCTTAGAAAGCAGAACAAAGGTACAATCAACACAACAAACTTCTTGAATAATATCAGGGGAAGTACCACATATGAAGATGGAGTTGTTGTTAATCCTTCAGTCTGCTGACATATTCTTCATTTTTTCCTATAACCATGAGGCAATTTAATTCAGCTTAGAAAAGATGTCTTGTATTAAGGGGATTATGGACAGTTATAATCTGAACCCATGTATCACTTCAAAAGTGAATAAAATCGTCTGAAGGTCGTAAGAATAAGCTATAATTATACATCATCAGAGTGAAGGGTTTAACAATGTAAGGGTTATTTTCTCACCAGTTGAATACACACCAGTGATATTACCTCATTTGCCAATAATCATAAGCCATCCTGTGATCACACATGCCATTCTACAAATTAAGACAGCAGTCATCACAATCAAGTCCAAACTACAGTATCAAGGTGCACTCATGGATTATAAACAGTAAGTACATATACAACATACTGCTCTTATGAACTAATATTTATGATCTTAACTATAATCAGCTGAAGTTTAATCACTGGAATAAGCACAGTATTATATTTTATGTATTTATTTTTTTGTTGCCTTGTAATGCAAGTTATGGTCACAACATGGATGCATGGTTTCATAAAGACTCTGATACTTAACCCCTTCAGTCCAGTGACACATTAATAACTTACTTGTTATCTCCAGATCAATTTAGTCACCTTTACAACGACGTTTCAAACTGGAGGTTTTTAATATAGTCTTCATTAACCCACTCGATGCAAGACATATCCCTTAAGGTGAGTAACCTGTCTACAGGTAGCAAGAATAAAGTAAAAATTGTCATCAGACTGAAAGGGATAATTAATAAATTATCCTACATTTCTGATCAAGCCCTTTCCAAGGTGACCAGGAAACAAACACATGATCAAGCCCATTCCAAGATTACCAGGAAACAAGCACATAGACCTCTAAACAAATGTGAGACTAGATGCACACAGCAGGCATCAGTTCAAAGCAAGAGGCAAATTAAATGTTGAGTTATTCACCCCAGAGATGCCACGTGAAGGAACGACTACTATCCAGGATCCAACAGACAGCTGTTTAAACAAGTTCTCTCCTTGCGGGTGAGGATGAGCGGCTACAGTTCCTCAGTGGGATGGCCTCTACACTACCCACCAGGCAAGGCTGGGGTCCACTGCTAAACAGATCCGACACTTGCGTGGACTAGTGGGACGTTGTTGTCGAATGAAATCAGGGAGAAAATAACCAAAGGAAGGGTATGGCACTATAAAACAACTTCAGGATATGGTCAGTCCTCGCTTAAAGTCAAGCATGTGCTACTTTAGATGAAATAACTAAGTGATATATGCATTTGATTCCATATAATTTGGGTTAAAACCAAAAAAGTCACTTCTGACTTCCAAAAACTTTATAGTGTACCATGAGGAACATTAAGTGACAATTAGCTTCTAATTCCAGATCAACTTAATAATGAAAGGACTTTCAATTGAAATAACTTTATATGAGGACTACCAGTAATTCAGCTACTAGGAGGAAAATAACAAATGTAAGGTAACATAATGCAAATGATATGAATTAAATTACTGTACATAAGGCTTCATGTGTGCAGTCTGCAACATAAGCTCCTTATTATGAGAATGTGATGAATGATACACAAATTAAGATAACATCGTGTCTTGTCTCTGCAAAATCCAAATCATGAATGGCACTGTACCTAGGGCATCGCATGAGGGGCAATAAAATGCAGGTTAATTCCACACCACCACCAGGAAAAGTAAAAGAACTCAGGGGGTTAAACTACATAAATAGCAAAACTGGAGCAAGACTAATGACAAATCCACAAAAAGACCAAAACATGTTAATCTCTGTTTGGTTGGCAAGATCTGGATGGCTCTGACATTCAAAAATCTGCAAACAGTACAAGTACACTACCTATTATCTACACAGTTTGGGATTGATGGGTTCCTGGCACTAAGATATTTCTGGATTTTGGGATAAAGTCTTTAAGCCTTGCAACGAATAAAAAATACAAATGCAAAATAGTATTGGTTAAAAAATGTGCATTAATCAATGATGCATCCCAAAGTTATGCTTTCATCCATCCATCTTTCATGGTGGCAGTAATATAACTGACCAGGTTCAGGTGCCACTGGCAGAGCTGCAGCATATTTGGGAAAGCCAGAATTTTTCAACTTAGCATCTTGGAATACCTTTGCCTTCTCATAGTCACCTGGTGAGCAGATCTAAACATTTTTATTTGTTCACTTCTTTTTCCATACTTAACTATATGGGGAAGGTGGTATACAAATATACTTTTGGTTTCATTTAATTTTTTTTTTTAACCTTTAATACACATTTATTTATCTACTTATTTATTTATGCTTTTTTAAAGAAAATTTTTTGTTCATTTTCTTTGTGAAGACATAAAATGTTTTTAATGCTGAAGTGTTTAAGTTCCAATTTTATAGAAATGAGAAAATTTTTTATATTTCTGTACTGTACATACGTTTACATCTTCTACCAGATGCATGGTTGCTCTGCCAGTCAGTTGACGAAATGATCCAACTCCACAACTTCCCACATAAACACCCAGATGGAGAAAAATAAGCCAAGCAGTTGCTGAGAAGACAAAAACTGTAAATCATGATGTAGTGAGAGTGGCATGCTTTAATGCAAATGGTATACTGTATTTGGTTCACAGAACATGAGAGGTTTGTTGAAAAAAATGAAGAGTTGCAGACTGTTTCACTCTGTGAAAGTTATATCCCCAAAGATGCATGGAAATATGATGCAAAGCACTTGAAAACCCTACCATTCTGAGATTTCTAAAAGCCTTGAGATGTGATTCATAGGCTAGTGACTTGCAAATACAGAAAAGTGGAGTGATTATCTCATGATGCATAAGAGGGTTATGACCAGCAGCTGAGTTTCATGACTGACAAATAGGCAGAGGTAGACTACAGTAATGCCTCATTTATCTGGACATGCAGTATCCAGACCTATTCAATATCCAGATACTGGGCCTTGGCACTATTAAACCATTATCTGAATTTACTTGCTATTATCCAGACATACAAGTCTCCGAGTACTTCGGTCGGCCACCAGACACGTTCAAAAATATGGTATCATGGCCGCTGGTCTCGAGCCGTGAGCGGGAAATAGGCTGTAACTCACAACCAGGGCTAAATTTTCCGTCCGCCCATGTACTGACCAGTCAAAGTTGCATGCTGGCCCAGTCACTCCCAACGAACCTCTAGCACCTGAGTAAGACAGCTGTAACCCACAATCGGTGTCAAAATGTCCCTATGCATCCCCACCGAATGTCCAAAGTCGTACGGCCACCGGGCTAAGTCTTTCCCAACTGCCAACATGCATCGAACACAGACCACAAGCCAAGAATACATGTTCGGTGACAGCAGCTGTCCACCTCCCAACCGAACATCCAAAGCCGCCCGGTTACTGGGAGTTTTGTTTCCGAATGGCCATCATGCGTCTAACACACCACAAGCCACGAGTAAGTGTAAGGTAAAAGCGTCTGTCTGCCTCGTGCCAGAAGGGTGAAAATCCTGGCCACAGCCTCGCTTCTCCTCCCCTCATGTCCCTCCTCCATACCCTTCCAGCTCCCCCCCCCACTCCCTCCATCCCTTCATGCTGATAACACTGACTCGTGAGTTTTTAATTTTTCTTTGCAATTTATTCGAATACTGCTGGCTGTATAAAAATTCCAAAGTGACCAGGAGAAAGCTCATGAAATTCTACATCTAGAAATGTGCTAAGCTCTTGGAAGATGCTGGCAAAATTTTGCACTAGGATGGTGGGAAGATAGTTTTACTCGAACGCTATTAATTATTACCGCATTTCTGTACTTTTACTCAACAGTTTTCTGGTTTTTTATAGTATAAACATCAGTGAATATGATGGTATACCATTTATACCAATTTACCCAATTTCCGGTGGCATATTTGGCCGTGGAATTTTTTTGTGGCTGGGGAAAGTTATCACTGGTGTTGTAACGGATTTTCCAACTGTCCTGAGGTTTTTTGTGTATGTTTGTTGTTTATGCATTGTTTCCTCGGTGTTTAGCATTAATATGGATAATCCTATGTCTAAATATGGCAGACTGACCTGAAAACAGTGCCAAAATTAGGAGGGGTGCTGAACATTCAGTAGTGTATAGGTGGGGTGTTTTTTGGTAATCAATTTTTTTTTTTTCATGGATTTCTTGGTGTTCAGCATTACTCTGGATATTCCTATGTCAGTTTTGATGTCTAAATATGGCAAAATTGTCCTGAAAACAGTGCCAAAATTAGGGGTACAGTACATACGGTAGTGTATAGCTAGGGTGTTTTTTGGTTTTCAGTTTTTTTTCATGTTTTTTTTTGGTGTTTAGCATTACTTTTGATATTCCTATGTGTGTTTTGATGTCTAAGTTGGCAGACTGACCTGAAAACAGTGCCAATATTAGGAGGGGTACTGTATGTACAGTAGTGTATAGACAGGGTGTTTTTTGGTCAATGTTTTTTTTAATTTTTTTAATGGTATTCTTGGTGTTTAGCATTACTTTGGATATTTCTATCTAAATATGGCAGATTGACAAAAAAAAAGTGCCAAAATTAAGAGGGGTACTGTACATACAGTAGTGTATAGGTAGCGTGGTTTTTGGTTTTCAATGTTTTTTTTGGCATGGTTTTCTTGGTGTTTGGCATTACTTTGGATATTCCTATGTGTGTTCTGATGTCTAAATATGCCTGAATGACTGGAAAACACGGCCAAAGTAAGCAGAGATACTGTACAAATAGGTTCGGTATAGGTTGGAGGTTGGGTATGGGTAGGGTCTGCGTACTGTAGGGGGATACTGTTCATTATCCAGACAATGCCACTACCCAGACATGCATTTCGCTCTACTACGTCGGATAATTGAGGGATTACTGTACTATATATGCTACATAGTATAAAGGAAAGAGATAAGTGCATGCAGGATGGTGCTGTAAAGTGGAAGAAGAGAAAATGAAATGCTATGGTACGATGGAAAAATTTTTGACAGAGAAAATGTCTGAATATGAGGTGACTGGTAATGTTACAAAATAAAGACCCCCAATTACTTGAACAGTTTATTAGTGGGAAAGCTAGGAATGGAAGAAGAATGGCTGATAAAGCAATATAGACTGGAAACTCTTCAATAATGACTATCCTTTGCAGAGTTGTTCCAGGGAGTGGGGAAAGGCATAAGTAAGATGGATAGAGTTCATGCACAAATTACAATACTTCTTGTCTACATTGCCTTCATGTGGCAATCTGCAGTACTTCTCTTATCCTTCAATTGACAAGGGCACACAAGTGGCTAGGATCTACTGCTGCTATTAACCTCTATCTCAGTCTTATTAAAAAATATATATACACTCAATCCTCGAGTAACACTTGGTTGAGTAACACGATTTTGTTCTAATGCGGCCAGCATAATGCAACAGATATTTATCCACACGCGGAGAAACTCAAGCTCACGTGAGAAGTCAGTTGGCCTGACGACGAAATTTGAAAGGCGCGCGTTATGACGTCACCCGCCAAAACGGCAAAATGGTTGTTTGGCTTACATCGAGGTCCCTCTATTTCTTTCTAGTATGGCCAGATTTAGCTGTTAGCATATTATTAAATTTGACATAATTTTATGAAATTCAGAATTATTTTGGCATATTTTTTATATCAAATTAAGTACTGTACTAAGGTCTGCATGGTATGTCATCACTAGGGCTAATGCTGTTAGCCTATGCCATACACTATTCCTACACTACTCTGATACTACTCCTCACTCCTGTGTGTAATAAACCATACGTATACCACTTTAGTCTATAACATATAGCATAGCTAATAATTATCAAAGGGCGTGTGGCTACGCCCACGAATGTATAACCATGATGTGGCTTACAACCGACGAATGTATACAGCAACTGTTGATGATGGCAGCTAAATCAGCGAAAAAGTCGCTAAATGTACTGATGAGTTCTTACACGGCGGCAATTTTTATTACCTAGACGCTAATGGAAATTTCTGAGGGTAAGAAGGGGTACAAGTGAGTTTTGGAAAGTGGCCAGAACACACTGTACCGTTATACATACTGTTTCAACGTGAGGAGTGGCTTTGGTAGAGAAGGAATTCAGCTGTGAAAAAAAATAATAATAATGCTTTATGATGAATTTGCCAATATAATTAAATACTGTGTTTATTATTGATAACATTTTATTTTCCTGTTGCGTAATGATGTCAATCTCAATGTGTTTGTGGAGTGATCACATATCTGCTAACCTTAGCGCTGCCTCCCTGATCGCAAGGAACTCTACGAGGCTTTTACAAGACTATGATAACTCTTAGGAACGTCTCACAGTTTTGATATGTTTTGGAGCCTGGGAACGAACTATTGTGAATGGGGAAGGCCACTTTGATAAATACGGCCCCAGTTATTTCTGGGGCAGGCAGTGCTACCAGGTGCAGGGTAATTACCCTGTTTTAGGGTAATTTCAATGCTTTCAGGGAAATAGGGTAGAAATTTGGAAAAACGGTATTTATGAAGATCAGCTGTCAACTTCATAATTACCATTTTGAACCTTTTTTTCGGTATTTTAGACAATTCTAGGCACTTTTGTTCTATGGCATTTTTCTCGCAAATTATTTATATTTTACTCTTGAAGATAACCTAACCTAACGTAACCTAGCTTCACTTTATCTTTCTGCTGTTGGCCTAGGCTAGTAGTATCCTAGGTTGGGTTGGGTTGGGTTGGGTTGGGTTAGGTTAGGTTAGGTATGGTTGGATTGATTAGGTTAGAATGACTGAATTAACTACTTTTTTGATGAACTTTGCTTTTTCCCATGGATTATGATGTGTCTGAAGCAATTTTGTTGTTCATTTATGTCGGAAAATCACTCGTTCAGCTTTCCCCTCGGGTACTGAGGGGGGGGGGGGGGGATATCTCGAAAATGAGTTATCGACAAAAATGAATATCAAAATTGTTTGTAACACATCAAAAACCATGGGAAAAAACTAAGTTCACCAAAAAATATGGGTTGACAGCTGATCTTCATAATTACCGGAAAAACACCAAATTCTAGGGTAATTTTACCATAGACTGCAAAACTATCCCTTCCATTGCCCCATTAGAATCTAACTTTCCAAATCTTGTGCCCGAGGATGACATAAACAGCACTGATAATGTTTGGCGTTTGCTACGGAACACAATTGAATGTCCAAAGCGACATTAGTGTTTGGAAAATTTGGATGGAAGTGAAGAGTTTGAAGAGAGGTGATGGTTCACCCCTGTTTCCGTTGATGGGAAATTTCATGACAAAACTTATCCTTGCCCCATTCTAGTTCCAGTGTTGAGAGAATTTTTTCTCAAATCAGTCTGATGAAAACAAAAACAAGAGAATGATTCATACCAAGAGAACCTTTGAAAATTCAATATCAGACTAGTTCGAAGTTACATCTGCACACATGAATCTGATGATGGACTGCATTATAAATATGACCGGGAGTAAAAGAACTAAGAACAATGGCAACATGAGTGGATAGCATTGCAAGTAGGCATGAGTAAACTCTTATATTTAATTATTCCATTACTGTACAATTATGTTAATATTGCTCACATATGCATATATCAATCTATCTACTGCCAGACACCATAATCCCGTAAGGGGTGGCCATTTGACTTTGAGTAATTTGTTTTACAGAGAGGGGCACTAACCCTCCACCAACCCACTTGTTGACACGTAGGAAGCACGTATGGCTTGGTTATATGGTTACCACCCAGTGTTGTAAATGGTTTCTTGGCTTACAGGAAACCATTTGGCTTGTCACTCAATGTAAAGCCACCTGTAAAGGAAAGAAAAGCAATAAGAAGTGACAGGAAAGATAGGAGAAATAGGAAGAGAGGAGGGCAGGCACAGGAAAAGAATGATAAAGGCTAAGGAAGAAGTAGGCAGTACTACATCAAGTGAGTGGATGATGGTCGCCACCACCAACCACTATATGCATATATGACCTTTAAAAAATTCTAGGGAAATTTTGAGATAAACAGGGTAATGTTAAGGGCAAATGTAGAGTATTACTGTATTGGCAACTCAACCTGGCAGTACTAGCCCAGATGGCAGGCCTCTCCACTGTTGACGATGACTTGCACCTTGCTAATCCCAATTATAATGTTGCACCAGACAATGAGCTCAGCTTCACTGTTTTAGCCCTGTACTTTGAATGATTCGACTTTGCTATTGAAGAGGGATGTGCAGGGGCAGCAACAACTTAACAATGACAACAACAGTGGGGGTTGGGGGCGAGAGGGGAGTGCTGCAAAGCTTGGCAACATCACACGGGTACCCAGCCTAAGTTGCCATTTTCATACCATTCATGTTTTTGATTAATAGTTATATCTCTTTCAATATTTTACCTGATAGTGGGTATAAGTAGGGAGTAGTTTATGCAGGGTAGGGTGGTAAGAAGTGGTGAAAGTGAGTTTTGCAAAGTGACCAGAACACACTGTACCATTACACATGCAAACATATTGTCTGAGTGACGCGGATTTGACTACCACGGTCCTTGTCCAGTCCCTGTTGCCCATGGTACTCGAGGACTGAGTGTATATATATAATTTAATTTGGCATCAGTATACATAAAAGAGCAATAAAAAGTTTGTTACTTGTCATCATCAATGGGAATCTATCGAGTTTGGGAGGGGCTGAAAATGGGCCTGTCTCATTACTCTGAACATGTGTGGATAGGCTGATTGGCTTGTTGTGCTTCTGAATCTCAAAACTGAGTGCATGTACAAAATTCACTGATACACTTTGAAATCTACTCATCAATACACTTATAAATCTGAGTCAATATATGAATACTTAATATCCAGCTATCAAAAACATGAGGCACACAGTTCTGACTTCATGCTTAGTGTTTTTGATTGGAGAGATGGCTAACAAAATATTTTCTCAATGTATTTTGCTTTCAAGACCAACCTGAGAAAATAATCCACTTCATGAAGCATTCAAGTAAAGTGAAAGCTTCAAAAGCATAATCAAATTACAATAATCACTCAGCTAACAATAAAACAGTTTATAGTTTTTCTATGACAGGCAAAGAGCTGGAGAAACAGACACTTATGCTGATTTCACAAAGTAAGGAAGCCAGAAAATTGGTAGTGTATCTGTATTGAACTACAGTATGGTATATATATTTAGTATATATATTACTCTCAGTACCTTCCTCTCATTATATGAATGTTGCTGAAATTGGGAAAGAACCCTCAATGACATTTGCTCAACCAATCATGCATGAGCAGTTGGAGGCCAATGCATAAATGATACTAACATACAGTAGATATCCAACACAGTGTAATGTTGCCAAACAATGCACTGATGACATACCAGATGTAATTACCCCTGATTTTTATATCAATAATGAACAACAGATTAGGTTTATTAAGATTCTAATCACTCTAATGTTAGCCTACACAGGAATTTTTGTGTTACTCTGATGACAGCACCAAGACATGCACATAAGTATTGCTACAGAACACTGAATGAGTGCTGCTAAATGGCATAGCCCAATGTGCTGGATTTCAACTGTATCTGCAAAACATATCTACAAGGAGCACCAGGGAGGCATGCAGAGGACCACTTACAATAAGGATGGCCACGGTGGTCCCTAAGAGGAAGCCAAAGAGCACGTCCGACCAATGGTGCTTGTAGTCAGAAATGCGTGAGAGGGAAGTGTAGAAGGTGAGCATCAGACACACGAACTGAAGGAAGGGACGCACCAGTCTGGGGCTCTTGAACTTATATCGAACTTGAAGATATATCTGGAAGGTAGGTACCAGTTGACAACAACATGCAAATTTACTTAAATACACATATACTGTACTGAATCATTACAAAGTATATATCTGGAGAATGAGATAGAAGGCCAGGTTAATACTATACTCATAAGCATGACTGCTGCCACTGTCAGAAGCAAATGGGATAACTACAATAACAACATTACTATCACTTATCACAACAAATTATCCACTAGCCAGAACTTCCTACAGTACTATATTCTGTCTACATTAACTTGGCCTAAACTGCCATCTCTCCATCTTGAATGTTCATCTGCAACAGGAGATTAGCATTAGAATATGGTGCTAGTTACGAAGAAGTGCAAAAGAAAGAATGTGGAGACACAGTATTGCCTTACTGTCCCTGAGCTGCAGGAAATATGGTACAAAAAGACAAAAATCTTGGCTGAGTTAAAGTGGAGTAACTACAGAAATGTCTTTCACTGTCCATTTCCACCCTAGCTATGCAAAGGCTGCATTCATACTGGCAATAGGTTAAGAGAGTAAAGTCTATCAGTTCTTGTAAGGTTAAACAAACTTCATAAACATGACAAATCCATAAAGTCAAGACAATGAAATTTCCACATAAAATCTAATATAAAATGCAACTTCTAATCCACAAAGCCAAGGCAATGAAATTTCCACATAAAATCTAACATAAAATGCAGCTTCCACAGCTAAATAAACATTACCTACATTCAAGAGAATAAAATTTAGTGTACATTTCTATCCTTTCTTACTTGGTAGTGAATGCTGTCCTATACAGTAATCCCTCTATTATTCGGACATCCAATACTCGGATATACTCACTATTCAGATATTGTGGGCTGCCCAACCCCCAAAGTGCAAAAAAATTCGAAAAAAATCTATAAATTTTCGATTTTTTGGGACCGCGTCAGTTTACATTTCCCGCACGCGCCGATCTGCTATGTTTACACTCGTGGCGCCACTATCGGTTGCCATTACCCACTCCCCTCCTCCCTCGTGAACAACTCCGAAAATGGCGGCCGAAGTGATTGCTTTTGTGGTGATACCCTACCTCCTACAGCACTTGATACTGCTCTTCACCTTCTTCATCATGTGTGTGATGATGGCCCCGCCTCCTAAGAAGAGGAAGAAAGTGGTTCTGACTCTGGAGAAGGAGAGGCAGATATTGGACAAGGTGGACACCGGCTGGTCAACAGGGCACATCTTACGTGAGTTTAACCTCCCTCGCTCCACCTTGTTTGATATCAAGAAGTCCCGAGACAAACTACAGCAGTACACAGCTGATTTCACATCGAAGACCAGACGAAACGTGCAGAGGAAGGTGATGTTTACTCCTAAGAATGCAGACATCGACCGCTCCATGTTGATTTGGTATCGACAATAACGTGCTGCTGGTGTGTTGGTACGTGGAACAGAGCTGAAAGCTGCTGCTGAAAAGTTCGCAAGGGTACACGATGCCCCACACTTCAAGGCATCTGAAGGTTGGCTCTTCGCATTCAAGTTACGACACGGACTTACCAACCGTAAGACCCATGGTGAAGCTCTGGACGCTAACGATGAAGGACTAGAACAGTTTCGGCAGAAGGTGAAGGGCTTGATTGATAGGGAGGGCCTCACTCTCGGTCAAGTTTACAGCGCTGACGAAACTGGCCTACTTTACCGTTCAATACCCACAAACACTCTCGCTGAGGAGACGGAGAAGCGTTTACCTGGCCCCAAGCTCTCGAAGCAACGTGTGTCTGCTTTGTGCTGTGCCAATGCTAACGGCATGCACCGGCTCAAGCCCGTTATTGTAGGCCGTGCAAAGCAGTCTAGGTGCCTTCGTGGGTTAATGAATGCCCTTCCTGTCGTGTGGTATCATTCTTTGAAGGCTTGGTTCACAACCAAGATCTTCAAAAATTGGTTCCACCAACACTTTGTTAAGGAGGTCATTCGTTATCAGACGGCGACACTGAAAATCCGAGACCAGGTAAAGGCCCTCCTGATTCTTGACAATGCACCTGCGCATCCGTCAGACAAGGAGTTGGTGGCAGAGAATGGTCGCATCAGGTGTCTGTTTTTGCCACCTAATACAACTGCTCTCATCCAACCAATGGACCAGGGAGTGATTGTGGCAACGAAGAGGCTATACCAACGGAAGTTTTTGGACGAGGTGATGGTTGTGTACGAGGACGAGGACGATCGCAGGGAAGGATGTGACATGCGAGGACAAAAAACACTCGAAAACATTCGCCGATACAACCTCAAGTCTGCCATCTTCAACTGGGCAAATGCATGGAAGGAAGTCTGTCAAGACTTTAGAAAATGGTTGGTCTCGCCTGCTTCATGGAAGTGACGTGGTGCACGGTTTTCTGGGTTTTGACGTGGATGACTTTCATGCAAGGCTTCATACGGGTGGAGACGATGTGGATGTCGACGAAGTGCACGAGTGGTTGGATGACGACGAGGGCGATCCTGGGTATCAGATCATGTCTGATACAGAGATCGCATCTACTGTTGCTGGTCCCAGTACCCAGCAGGAAGATTCTGACGAGGACAGCAACGATGATGCGGACTCCTCACAGATTGCAACTACCCCAACGATCCCCAGGCTGAGCACAATCCGGCACTATGTGGAGTTCGTCCTTGACTACCTAGAACACCCGGACTGCGACAGAGAGATGGGGTCATTGGAATTGGCGAGTGAAGTGCGAGGTTTCAGGCAACGCATCATTAATCGTCAAAATCGTCGTCCACT